>JAUMTR010000002.1:11789668-11903451 GCA_032270685.1 Microctenopoma stevenorrisi
AGGTAGTGATGCATTTTCTCTTTCTCTGTCTCTTCTAGGAGGTGAGGAGAGGAGAGGAGAGGAGAGTAGAGGAGAGGAGAGGAGAGGAGAGGAGAGGAGAGGAGAGGAGAGGTGAGGAGAGGAGAGGAGAGGAGAGGAAAGGAGAGGAGAGAATCTTCTTCCGGTATAAGAAACAGAGACTGCACACTCTGAATTTTGACAGCTATGGACAGAAAAACACAGATACATGTAGTGGAAGAGACAGAAAGAGAGGGTAGATGAGTAGATTTCAAAATGAATCAGTGTGAGAGTGACAGTGAGAGAGAGGAACTCAGCATCCTGCCGTACTCAGAAGTATGAAGATTGATTAAACTTGGATTCTTTCCAATCAGAATCATCCCAGGGGATCTAACCAAAAGAGATCTTTTATAAAGATGACGTGAATGTTGCTGTCTTTTTATCTTCATGCCTGAAAATCGGCCTTTCTACCGTCTTAATTTGGAGGGGACAATGCGTTTTTTAAATATTTGTTCACTATTTCAGCTCTTTGCATGCAGAGTGTTGCTGCCTTGTGACAGGCGTGAATATTTTTGTGTGTTGCTCTTCTATCATCCAGCCTCTGAACAGTGGAAAAGATTTAAACTCACCTATGTTCTGGTTAAAGCAAGAAAAAGGAAAGTATAACCTGGGTTCATGGTTTATTTATTCACAAGCAGAGGAACTATTAATTACACTTTTAATCACTTTTAAAGTTTAAAGTCCTCCTTATTAGTTATGTTAGTATTTAGTTGTCCCTTAAAAATATATTAATATAATAATAAGCAAGAAACGTTATAGTTAAAGTGATTTGTTTGTTAGTTCTCCTCTAATCAAGGCAAAAATATTTTACTATAAGGCAGACCAGGCGTCACTTTCCCTGACACATGCTCAACCAAAGCACAGTTTAATTCGGGAGCAGTTAACCTTAACTGAAGAAGGCATGTTTTTCTGTGTGTGTGTGTGTCTGTGTGTGTGTGTGTGTGTGTGTGTGTGTGTGTGTGTGTGTGTATGGGAGAGGGAGAGTTTGTTTTTGTACAACTCAGCTTCAGACACTGTCTGTTACACTGTGGCAATCTGAGGTCACCAACAGAGAGTGAGTGGAATGAGAATCGCCTCCCTTTACCATCCCTCTCTCCCTGCACATGTGTGTATATTCTGTATATACACACACACGCACGCACACATATATACGAATAACACACAGAAGCACAAAGAAGGCACACGCACAGGGTGCAGAGCAGGAGACAAGAGGCAATGATCAGGGAGTGGCAAAGGGAATATATCTCTCAAATAGGTTCTGTCATTTTCTGTTCCCCATCCTGAATAAATCCAGAGAGGGGACACAACGCTTTTGCAAAGGATGACTCTCTACAATATGTGCACACAATTACAGAAAACTCCCCCAGGTCTCTGATTAGGAAAACAGCTCAGGGCCAGAACTTAACACTATAAAGTGGATTCTTCTCTATCATTTGCTCCCATCTCAGTAGAATAAATAGCTTCCTATGGGAATTCATTAGATTGCTTTCACTTCACCTGAAAGAGCAATCCTTTTCAGATCAGATTAAATACAGGCAGACGAGAACTCTTATGTTATATTGAAATCCAACCTCTTTGAATCTTTTTTGTTTTGTTTTGTTTCTAAGCATTTAGATGCACCAAAGGTTGGCCCAGTCTCCCTTCAGTGGCTCTTTTTCCTCCAATTTTTCAGTTCTATTTGGCAGCATTATTTCACACTGCCACTGCAGGGACAACCATTCACCATGACACCAGCTTTGGCAAGCCTGGCGCTACACTCCACTATCAATAGCTTCTCTATGTCTCACAAGGAAGTGTTCTCTCTCTCGCACTTTCCCTTTTTGAAGAGAGCTCGAGCACAAGTAAAAGAGATTCCTTCTTCTTCTTCGTGGTATCAGCCTCAGTCTGGCTGGTTGCAGTACAAAAATACTGTTCTTTTGAGTTACATCTGTTTTCCAAACCATGTGTATTTGCACTGTGCATGTGTGCTGCACTGTCAAAGCAAAAGAACAAAGGGCTGTTAGTGCAAAGCGAACTACAGGCTGTATGTAACTGCAATAGTGGTATCACGTGCTATATGATGATAATATGACGATGTAATGTTAAGGCCACGTGCAACGTGCGAGTTTTCCTCACTCTTTGTTTTCACAGTGGCTTGTGAGCCAAAAACGATGGCTAGTTGATAACGTAGATAATGAGCACACTAATTATCCTATCCACAAGAACTGCTCAAGTTTTAGCTGTGTGTTGTTTTTGAAACCTGACACCTTGTGGAACGAGCCCTACACGTCCACCTCTGCTGTTCGCAGTGTTGTCATAATTGACTGCACTGATCATCTTCTGGATTAAATTCAAAAGCTTTACGCTGGAACAATCCCCGCTTACAGGCAACACAGTAGCACGCTTCTAATTTGAGCTCTACTGTCTCAGAGAACATGAGTGTGAAAATCTGTGTTTCTCTGCATGTGTAGGCTTGAAAAATCGAAAGATGATGTGAAAAGAGTGAAATATCTCACACAAACCTGATTGAGTGTGGAGTGTTAGTGTGTGCATGTGCTCCGATGAAGCCCTGATGGACCAGCATTGCTTTCTTTCACCCTTTGATGATCCAGCGCCTGCACATCAGGGAGGTTCATCATCTTCCATCACAGATGAATGGACTGTCTTGCAGTCAGAGACATACTACTGTTCTACAAAAAAAGCACTGACGCTGTGCAAGCTGCATGCATCTTAATGCCAGCAGATTCAATTAGCTGGGTATGTTTTGAAATTACATTAACAAAGACGTGTTCACAACTTGCTCTCAGATTCTCTGCTTTGAAGTGAAGCTTGGCTGTTTGACGGCGAAATAGCAGCTGACGTGGGTGTCTACCAAGGGATGGCCGCTTTTAGGCTTTTCTGCAAGCATCCGGTTGATCACCTCCTTATGTCTGTTTCTTGGTTTGTGCAAAGACTGTGAGTGCTAAGGAAAAGTATTTGCCCTCTTCCTTATTTTTTGTATTTTGTTCGTTTAACACACTTAACTGATTTAGATCGTCAAACTAATTTTAATATTGCACAACTAGAGGAAATACAAAATGTTGTTTTAACATCATTATTTTATGAAATGAAGAACACTGTCCAAACCTGCCTGGCCCTATGTGAAAAAGCCCCTCAAACCTAAGAAGTTGTTCCTCCCTTGGCAGCAACTACTGTGTCTCACATCGCTGAGGAGGAATTTTGATCCACTCCTCAATGCAGAATTGGAGAATTTTTTAAGCACATTTAACAGCCTACCCAGGGTCAGACCACAGCATCTCAGCTGGCTTTATGTGGTCTTGCTGGTATGTTTCGGATCATTCTCTCGCTGCATAACCCGCTTAATGCACTTGAGCCGGACATTCTTTTGGAACAGCTCAGAATTCATGGTTCCATCAATGATAACAAATCGTCCAGATCCAGAATCTTCAAAGCAGCCCCAGACCATCACATTACCACCACCCTGTTTGATTGTTGGTGTGATGTTCCTCTCATGAAATGCTATTAGTTTTATGCCAGATGTAATGCACACACCTTCAAAAAAGTTTAGCTTTGTGTTCTTTTTGGTCAGATGTGGCGTTCACCCCAATGGATGCAATTTCTGTGCAGTTTTTCGCTTATGGAGAGAACCCACTCAGACAGACACGGGACGATGCCAACTCCCCACAGCAGGGCGCCCAGCTGACCCGTGGGTTTGAAGCTGGGTCCTTCCTGCTGTGAGGTGACAGTGTTAGGTACTACACCACCACACTGCCTCAGCTTGAAAGATAAGGTCATAATAATAATAATAAGTGGTGGGCAGCAGTATGTGATTTAGCTACATTATGGGCATTACCAGTCATTTATAATCTCACAGGGACAAAAAATATATTTTAAAAACTGGTCTTGTTAGTTTGATGTCCCTTTTAAAATTTGTCTCCCTGACTCTGAGTCCCTCAGTACTCGAGTGCCGTTCTAAACGTTGGTATGTAGCAATGTAGAAATAATCTCCATCCTCATCATCATCATAGTAACTGCATCCTAATTGTAGAGACATTCTTGCAGGTCAAGTATAAGTAAAGCAAAAAAACAAACATATATCACAATAAACTTTCCTCTTGGACTCTGACTGAAAGTAAACACAAGGTACTCCAGCATATATTCAATCCTATCTGCTGACTTCTGTGTTCTCGCTGAATTTATCAATGCATGCAGGGCTGCTTGTGTTAGCCTGGGATTCAGGCTTTGATTTAGCTTGTTTGCATTGAGAGAATTCATTCAGTGCGAGATGGTGGAGAAATAAAAGAAAAGATGTACGTTGTTCAGATTTGATTGCTTCTGCCGCTCAGTAAAGTCAAAATGATATGTTTACTTTTGGTGACACACAGAAAAGTTCAGTTAAATCGAATGGTACGATGGCGCTTGCTGATCAACATTGTGCTGCAGCCTGGAACATTTTGTTTTATCACCTCCTTCAGTATATGGAACTCTGTCCCTATAGTAAACACATGCTGTGACTTATGAAACTTTAAAGTGACATAGTTGTCCTTAAGGCAATCACGTTAGGAGATATTGTCAAATGTCAAATCAAATACTATTTTAATTAAGCATGCAGAACAGATGTAGTGCTTTAACTCATTGGGCGTTTGTGTTTGTTCTAGAGAGGGAGAAAGAGGGAGAGAGATGTACCCAGCAGCAGCAGCTGGTGTCGGGACGTAATGACCTTTTGTCTCCTGGCGGTCAGGTACGGAGAGAGAGGTACGGGGCGGGGACTCAGAAGGAGCTCCTTCATGTCGGACTGCTCCCGGCGTCCCGGACAACAAATGCGTAGCCCGACAGAGAGAGAGAGAGAGAGAGAGAGAGAGAGCGAGAGAGAGCGAGAGAGAGAGTGTGATCCAGGATTTTTCCTCAGTACGACCACAGTAACAGCTGCCTCCATGCTCACATAGTGGCTTAGAGAGGGCAAGACGCGCTCTTTATTCCACCTCTGACTACATTTCATCCGTCTCGCAGAAGGATGGGAGAGTCCTGCTGACACCACGGAGAGATACACGCTGAGACCGACCATGGCTGTTGACGGTAGGAGCGCGCTCTGTTCATTTCACTAAAGCATCCTAAAAAAAAGCCCCACAGTAATCATACAAGTGCAATTCAAAAATGACTTCACTTTATGTCGTTTAAAAAAACCTCATATTAAGTCTCAGATCCAATACATCTGTCCTGTATTTCCATGTGGGTATGTGCTTATTGCTTGTTTCTGACAGGATTTCAGTTGATGTCAGTATAAAAATAAGCAAAACTTATGAATGCAACCTATAAGTGTTTGATTATTGCAGTATTTTGAAATGATCTATTCATAAGAAGTCCACAAAATGTTTGGTTTACAAGAAAAATACCAATGTGACTTTGAAAAGTCTGTGTTTCCCATGGCCTAGGTGTATTTGATCTATATTTGTATTGTCTATTTTGGTGGCCCAGCACCTGACTCACCTGTATAAATTACAGTCAGTACTTTGCTCAGCAATAGAAATGAATGAAGCAGCATTTATTGTGTTATTCTTTTGTTTAATTAATAATGGAGATACATTTGTGTAAATAGATGTGCTCTGTCTTATAAAAATGAAGTATGAAATCAAAGGAATCAGCCCCAGGACATGTTCTGTTAGCTTTTTATTTTTCCCTTTTAAGAGCAATGCAAGTAAAACATTGCAAAACACAACATTATCAAACCTTGAACTTCCTAACAGGTCACTCAGTAGAAATAAAAGAAATCATAATTTTATTAACCGAAAAAAATATCGATGTAGCGATTAGTATATAATAAAGTGATTAAAAATGTGCTTGATTCTCATATTGTCTCAATTGAGAAGCCAGGAACAAAATATATTCAAAATTTATATGACTGGTATAAGTATTTTGATCTTTAATGTCTATTAACTGTGTCAGCACTAGTTTGGAGAATTATTGTCAGGACGTGCTGAAAGAGATCATGATCAATGATCAAAGATCTTTATCAGATAAGGTAACATTTTATGCAGTCATGGCTTTGAATAAATGTCACCTGTGTGTTTTCCACTAAATCAATTAGCCATTACTGTACTGTGCATGAAAAGCTCTTATTGTTTTCAACACGGTTGTTGTCCTGCCCCTTTTTGCTGTCTGCCAGGCTGGGGTTTGCTCCAGGCTAACTAACTTAACTGAAGCCTAATTAGAGTCGCTCTGTGCTCAAGGGCAAAACTGTGTGTGAGAGCATTAGTGTAGCGCCAAGTGTGTTTCCCATCTGTCCTCTGTATCTCCTGAAGAAGGTTAGCTCTTAATTAGCATGGCTGCAGGTAGGGCGTCCAGGCAGATATGCATATACTGTATTCCTAGTGTCATGCTGGGCTATGTATAATTAATTCATAGTTTTCATTAAGCATCATTAGCTTACTCAGTATTGTTGGTGTTGATGCCACCATGAATGTGTGCTGTGCCACTTTAATGAGGGTTGGTTAGAAGATACAGCACAAAGAGACTGTTTCACTACCAGAATGAAACTACTCCACACTGTACTGGAGGACTTCCTCGACCACACATAGTTGCTTTAGGTGGGGTGAGATGATTGGTAATGTTCCTGTTAGGTTGTAGTTTCCAGTTTCATTTATGGGTGGCCTGTGATACTACAAGGCTTGAACTGCATTTCAAATGGTATAATCTTCATATGAATTGCTTAAAGAAGTCTATTTTCCTTCTTGCTCTCTTCTGCATAGCAAGTTGTGCTAATTACTGTACACATCCCGTGTTTGGCTGTTCAGACTGGATAAAATCCATCCAACATTTGCTCAAATCGGCCAGAACATCTGGCGGTATTGTTATATCTGAGATAACCACTCATACAAACGATGTTACTAGGCCATTGTATTGTCCACTGCACAACATCCAGGAGGAGAGAGAGAGAGAGAGAGAACGACATGGTTCCTCCCGTAGTCACATCAGGAACAAGCATAGGAGCAACCTAGTTTACCAGTGTGCGCATGCATGTGTGTCCACAACGGGAGGCAGGCTTTGTTAAGCACAGCATGCCAGACATCCACAGATTTGGGATGTAGAGCATGCTAGGCTGGCACCCATCCATCTGTATACTAGCCTGCACATGGGATATACGAACAAAACAGAAAGAAAGCACCAAGCTAGGCTCACCATCTTCCTGACAAGCCTACATGGGTTCAAGAAGAATCCAGACACAGCCCATTTATTTACCTCAACCCCCATGTCTGTCTGAGAATGTGGATAGACCGTCTGCTGTGCGAGGGTCGATGGTGTCTATTCTCTGCCTACTTGCTGGATAGATGAGTGGGAGGGGACAGATATGGAGAAATGTGTGCGCAGTAGATGACTCCAGAAGAATATTTGTCTGGATTTTGCTCCTTAAAAAGCTGTGGATTTATATTCCAAACAAACCAGTTTTTTTAGACATTAGAAGAGAATATACATCGATTTGTTGCTTGTCATCATTTTAGCAACTTTCCATCTATCCATTTTCTGGATTCAGGTCACGGTGGGAGCAGGTTCAGCAAGGTGAACCAGATGTACTTCTCCCCAGCAATGTTTTTATCTCTGCCTGGGGGATCCCGAGTTGTCCCCAGGCCAGGCGAGATATATAATCTCTCCCTCGTGCTCTCCAAGGTTGACTCCTGTCACCCAATGGAGACAAGTCATTTTGGCCACTTGTATTTGCAATCGGATTCCTTTTATCACTACCCAAAGCTGCCTTAGCAACCGCAATCTACATAATAATTGACAACATTAACATTTCACGTCTTGTTGAATGATCTATTTTCTTGTGTTAATCCTGGCAACTGTTAACTCCTGACCGTGGTTCGCAAACACATGTGCTCGTGTCTTTTTGCCTTTTTTTAAGGCAGATTCTAATCTGTCTGTGTGTCTGTGTCTGTGTTTACACCATGTGTGTTTATGTTTGTGTGAACATGTAGATGAGGAGCCAGCACTCCTGCTGATGAGTGGAGAGTTAGCTTTACACTGACAAACACACCCTTTGTTGGTTTCCTGGCATGTGTTATGTTGGTTGGTGGAGATAATGTGGAGACCATTTGGTGCATTTGGTGTTGGAGCCAAATGTGTTTCTGGCGTCTGTAGTAAAGAAACATGGTAACTGTGTGTTAACTCTCTCAACAAGCAGTTAACCCCTTTTCCCTGTCCATCATCGTCCCCATTTCCTCACAGCAGGGAGTGTGTCACTCAATATCATGCATGGGGAATCCTCTGGAACAAATGTACCCTCCTGTCAGCCACCGTCACCTTCCCGATCCACCACTGCTCTGCAGCTGCACCTGGCCTTAGCTTGTGAGTTTTAGATTCACAGAGAGATGAAGGAAGACAAGTTGGACAGAGAGAGAGAAGAGACAGAAGAGTGAGAGAGGGTGTGTTCATGAATGGGAAGAGTGTTTTTAAAAGGTTTTAAAAAGAGCCTTTACGTGTGGGAAGAAACTGCTCTGTCGGATGATGGACAGCTCAAAGATTATATTTTCCTTCCCAGAAAGTTGCCAGAGGCTTAGACTCAGTGTTGTAGAGTAAGTATCTTCTAGTTATGATAAGACTGTCACCAAAGTAGCTGCTGAGGTCAGAAAACAGCGACGTGGCGACAAGAATCTCAAGTATTCAGACAATCACATAAACAAGCCAAACATTTAATCAGGTTTTACAAAAGGCTTTATTTAGAGTTTTCTCACTAGACAGTACTTTACGGTAAATCAACCTACATCAAAGCAGGAAGCAGGAAATGAGACTGTAAAGTGCGATCAATGTTTATAATAGAGAGGTGGAGTGTTAATCTTTCAGTTTGTCTTTGTTTGATCTTTCAAATAAATCTTGCTAAACTGGGATTTTGCCTGCGAGACTTGAAAAGTTCTTCTATGATTCAGCATTTCTCTCATGTGATATTAATGCACTCCCAATTGACATGTAACATCAAAAAGCTAAGATTAAAGCAAATAACACCAACGTAGTTAACAATCAAATCAATTCAGCGGAAGTAGAACTATTTTATTTTTTTATTTTTTTATGCTAATCCTGGCTGTTGTGGCTTTTCCTGATCAAATATCTTATTAAATATGTGACCACAACTATAGCGAGAGTTTCAGTAAACAAAGATTACCTTTAAAGGAACTCTGACATCATATACCTCTGGAGGAACGACACTTTATAATAATTATAAAAGTAAAGCAGTGCCATTTAAACTCAGGCATTTATTAGAAAGCACATTTCCAATGAGTTATTGATCTTATGGATTTTTCAAGTGGCTCTCAGTGATCGTCCGCCAATAGTTTTGACCTCTGACCCACTGTGTGGGACGAAGATGGATCAATGGTCGACTCAGTAGATAAACATTTGCATTCTGGTCATATGGGCCTTTTAGGAGATTGACGAGGTGGAAGCTCAGTATAAATCAGCAGTGGATTAACAAGTGTGGTGGATTTTGGATTCTGTTCTGAAGTGTCACACTCCAGCTGTCTCATCCGGTCTGCCCTCACTGCTGAGCTTGCCATTCCACTAATACTGCACTTCCAGAAATGACAAGACCTCACCATGCTGATCCAGTGCCCTTGTCCTGGGTCTGACTCCCCTCCTCTGCCCCTCCTCCCCCTCACCTTCCTCTCCCTGAATTAGAGTGCGCACAGGCCCATATCCAATTTCTCTCCTTTAATTAGCCTTCTGCACTGGGATAGGGATCAAGGGAAAGGGGCTGAAAGGGTGTTGGGATGGCTGAAACAGAGAGATGTAATTTTTCTGAAGGATTTCACTAATTAGGTATAATTTCATACAGGGCTTGCATCCCTCATGAACCAAACTGTTGTTACTTACTGACTTAATTCCCCTAAACTCAATCACTGTCTCTCCTTCTACTCCTATCTGCATATTTCTACACATGCTTAATTTAGGGCCTTTCAGACAAAACATTTGCGTACGTCTGTTTTAGAATATAATTACGTTAGAACGATTTTAATGATGCAATTTAGCATTTAAAAACATTGTCCATTGTTGCTCCCAATCATCGCATCTGCCCTGAGAAAATGTGTCCTTCGTCTCATCTCACCAGATGTCTCTAAGTCTCCAGTTGCAAGGAGAGCAGTCAACATCTCTCCCCATTCACTCTCCCTCTCATTAGAGTCTGCTAAACAAACGCTCTAATTAAGTGTGGCCTTGTGTGATGTGGTAAGCTTGGAGCTTTTCACTCTTTGTTTTAGGTTGACCTGCTCCACCTACCAAATGCTGGAGGTCAGTGGAGCTTGTGGTGCAGATTGCCCATTAAACCAAATGGCTAATGGCACCAGCTTCGCCCTAACAAGACGTACGTCCGTGCACACTCAGGCGCGCAAGTCACGTTCATCCACTTGAAAAGCAATTACACTGCCACTTGCAATCTAATAACATGATCTGGGGATCTGCATGGGAGATAGTTTGAATGCATACATAAGACGTGTGTCTCTCCGCGTGTGTCTGTGTGACTTTGAAATTGAACATGTTTTAGACTCATTCCACCCATCCGTCATACCTTTTCCAAAAATAGAAATCAATTTTGCTTTATGTCCTCCCCTCTTATCAGCCTCTTAGCTGCTCCCTTTCTCTCTGCTCCTCCTCTCACTGCTCCAGCCCATATATCACACTTTTTAAAATCGTGCTAGTATACGGTTCACCTTCTGTGGCGTTGCTACTTCTGCGTCTGTATTCCACTCCCTTTCTCTCTTCTTTCCAGCTCTGCTCCCCTAATGTGTTGTACTAGTGTGCTGTGAGCGTAGAGCTCTGAGAGTCTACGGCCTCACACTGGCTGTCACAGTGCTGCTGAAACGGGCCCTCAATTTACCATGCCAATAGGCAGCCAAGTGTCAGCATGTCAGCTCCTCCGCTGAGGTGGGGAGGAAGACTTGTTTAAATGCAGCTCAACTCTCGGTGACCCTCTTCATACCCTGGAACTAACGTTCTCCCCACTTTATTGTATTTCCTCACATATTTGTTTATTCTGCGTCTGTTTTCCACATTTCCTCTCAATTGCACTTCCATCCCACCCTCTGTTTTGAGAGCATTCCCCGCTTCCTCTGCTCTGTGTTGTCATCCCCTTATGGTATCTCTCTAGAATTACACTGAGATTTCCACTTCACAAACTTTTTTTCCCTCCCACACTGTCTGAGGCCATGGGAGGCTCTGGCAGAGATACAGTATGTAAAGCCACATGGCACTATCATGAAATGCCTCATGCCATGGCACATGCACATTGCAGAGGCTTATGACATCCCCAGACTGCATGGATGTTTGTGAATAGTTTAATGTGACAAGCAGATTTCCTGTTGCACGTGCAAAGCCACAAATAAGAAGTGACTCTGAGTCTGATTTTCTTAATGTCACAGCTCAGAAAATGTCCTGGAGGCGGAACAGAAGAGATCCCTTTTAGTCTAAATGAAACCCACTACCCCACATGCCCTTTCCTGACTTCCTATTAAATCATTCATTTTCAGGAGGAGACTGTGGCTGCCAGATTCATTCTCTAATGCAACACATACAGATTACAGATACATTACATCTTTTACGTTTTAGTTCTAACTGAGTTTAACTGTAGGCGAAACATCTTTGTGAATCCCTATTTTATGATATTATTGCTTTCATTTTATCCTACTTCTCTTCAGGGTTTCTAGTTGTTTTAATCCTCTTCTTTGTTCTTTTGCTTTATTTGCCTTAAGTGTTGGGAAAGCCGGTTGTGACTTTCTGCTCTTTTTGTGTACAGTAATGCTCTTTGGGGCGTCTGCACCCATTTGACCTGGATTTTTGTTGAAATCCACTGAGACATGTGGCTTTGGTACCTTATCCTTAGATTAAGAGGGATTTGTCCCATAAGAGTGGGCAGTAGTGGTAGCAGGACTTAGATGCCTAAGTGCTACATTGGTCACAAAGTGTGTTGTACAAAAAGACAGAAAAATCCTGCAGTGATATATTACAACCATTTTCACTCTCAATATATCACCCAAAAAGCAGCTATTCCTTCTTGTTCTGCTTTGTCTGAGTTTGTCTTGCCCTCCAGTCCAGCAACAATGCTTTGATAGACTTTTGACCTAGAAATAGTTGTTATATTGAGGTAGAAATGACAGACGTCAAAGTTTGAGCAAGACTAAAGTATTGGCGACAGCTGATGTCACAGGAGTGCCAGTCAGAATTAGTGGGGATGGGCTTTACGCTGTCATCCCAGCGTTTCAGACTTACCCTGAATATCAGGTCACTGGTGCTCTGCAGTCGTTGGATCTTGGCAGGAAGAAACACACAGGCAGACACACACACAAGTTACATTTATACAGTTCATGCACTCATGTGTATGTGCGTTCATATTTGCACTGGCGGGTCACAGTCACAGAGTGTGGCAAGAGAGATTTTCAGCTGGGAATAAAAACTGACACAAGTCACATATTAAGCGTGTAAAAAATTCTGTTTTCAATAGATGGAATAAAGGCTTTTTAAAACGGATCACCAGAGATGAGACAGAGCTAGGAAACCACTGAAAACCACGGAAATGTGGGAGATCAGTTTGGGTGGGTTTGTGGCGTGTCTAATTTGGTTCAATGTGAAATAATAATCAAGAGTTGGATAATAAAACTGTCCTCTCTTGTCCTTTTTTATCATCATCTACAGTTAAAACACCCACAATCAGCCCATAACATGAATGTGAGTAGATGTAATGGCATAGACGCGCGTGTGTTCTGTGAAAGACACAGAACAAGTAAATGGGGTTGCTCATGCATGTGCTATTTATGCCCCATTGTTAACATGATGTGTCTGTGTGATAATTGGAGTGTGTTCAAGTTTGTGTGTATGTGTGTGCAGCTGTATGTGATTGGCTGTGACATCTTAGTAGCTAGATGATAATAAGGGAAATGCTTCAGTGGAGTGGAAGAGAGAGTAGGAATGAGAGCTGGCTTGGCACTGCTATGCTGGAGCAGAATTACTGAGATCGCTGTGATACACACCATGAGAAGTGGCCTTGTCAGCGCTAACAAGCCAACACACACATGTACACACACACACACTAAGGTTGATTAATTGGTGGGTCTCTGTGTGGAGCCCAGAGCGCTCTCTACTTCATCGTGCTGTCTATGGAACATCTGGCATAATTAGAAGTCAACATTAGGGGAGTTATCAATAGAGAGCTTATAGTGTTTGAAAATCCGACATTGATGATGTGTTTGCCACAGAGAAGGGGTAAAACAACTTGTTTTTAAATCACCTAATTGCATTCAGTATTACTGTTGGGATTGTTTTGCAGGAAATGTACTGATGTAGGTGATGAAGCCTGTTTTGTTAAGTCAGATGTTTACATGATGAAATTTCCAGTGAAATACAGAAATACTAAATATTTGTGTATTTGTATTTGTGTAAGATTTAATGTTGCTAGCCCGAGTCGATTCAAAGTTTTAAAAAACATAAAAAGTTTAATGGTACGACTAGAATAATTGCTTCCTTTGACACAGAACAGGCAGAGTGAAGCTCAGCGCCATTTCTATGCAATCTGAAACAAAAGAGGGAAGTTGAAAATCAATGGATTTGCCCTTTACAACATCAGAAACATGGACTGCAAGAAATGGTTCCAGGAAGTATTGATCTTCTAATAAAAACACAAATGATCCATCCTTTTTTTCATGTGAGGACAGTTTAGTCTTCACCTTCAAAAATCTGTAATTTTAACTTCAAACTTACAATTAGATTTATGTTAGAATAGTAAGACACAAATCTGTGTTTATGTTTTTGTGTGTGTGCACATACAGTTTACAGAACAAAACTGGTTATCAATGTTCTCCTAACTCTTGGAAATGAAATAAATTGAATAAATATAGTTTTCAGAACGTGTTGACATGCATTTTGTCTGCATGTGTGCAAAAAAGGCTTCACCAGTGGTTCATCCCCAAACTGTACTGTGCTTTGTACCAGCTGCTATGTAACCCAAAAGCATAGCTTCAGGAAACCATGAGCATAAACGTGTGTGTGTGTGTGTGTGTGTGTGTGGAGAAGTAATTGGCACGTCCATCTGACTGAAAGGCACGGGCGAAGTGGCAGCGCAGGAGGGGAGCTGATAACATAGCAATTAAGCCGGGAGAGACAGACCACCGATCAGCGCAGCATGCTGCAGAGACCCTCAGAGACAGGTGGGACTGCAGAGAGTGAAAACAGAGACAGGGAGAAAGGACCGGTGCCCCCAGGTGTGAGTTAATTTGTCTCACTGTTAGACTGAAAACAAGGAAGCTCCTGAAGGGCTTGTACCAAACATGGCTGACTATATTGTGCACACAATCCATCTACCCAGAAGGCACTTGCTGCTGCTACTACTGGTTTTGTTGCATCTTTCTCAAACTCAAGATTAGACACTCTAAAAGTGGAGTGCTGGCAAAAAATTTGTACTGCTTGCTGATATTATGTTTGAAATGGAAGAAAGAGAACAGAGACAGTTTTATGTCTCTGATCGTTTTTGCCTCGGCTGAGCTGCCATTCTCCGCTCACCTGTCTCAGTAGAGTCTCTCTGTGTGGGCTCCTGGCACAACCTCTGCGTCTTCTACCCTTTCTTCTTTCTATCTTTCTCCCCTTTCCTTCCCCTCAGGTAAAGGTTGGAAGTATCCTCCTGGCTCACATCACACAGAACGAAACCTTGACCTGGATGACTGAGAACCTTCACAGATAACTGAGCTCTGAGTTACTAGCTGACGGAGGTAGCACCAGCAGCGCCACAGTGACTACCGGGTGCTGTTTTAATCATTAACTCTGCTCATGAATCTACAAACTAAACCTGTGTGTGATCTTCATTCTCTCTGTCTATCCTAGCTAATAATTCATTAACACGTTTCCGTCCTCTTTTCTCTCTCGTGCTCCTCTGTTTGCCTCTCCGCTTCTGCAGAGCGTGAACTTTTATCTTTTTCTCCCACATCAGCTCCCCACACATTCTGTAAGCCTATTTTCTTCCTCTTTTCATGCATCTTCTTTTATCCCTTCATCCTGGCCTCTTTGTGTAGATGCTGGGTTGGTGTAGAGCAGATTATCAGCTAACTCTCGGTCATTTATTCACACTATTGTTTCCAAACCTCTCTGTGCTTAGTAAACTTTGTATGCCAGTTGTGTTATATTGCTCAGAAGCTTCTTCTCTACACAGAGCTATATAAATGATGCCATACATGCACAAAGAAAGTAGGGTAGTTGTGTGATAGTCTTGGGTTCTAGGCCACTCAATAAATTATTGAGTGCTGATTCCCTCCACATCCCATCCTCTCACCAGGCCACAACGTGAGCCTAGTGAGACAATCACAACGGACTGTAGTTAATTCTCATCACTAGAGGCTGGAGCACACATGTGCGACTTATACACAGACTCCACTCTGGGATGTTAAACGTCTGCACACGGTTTCCATCTCCTTGTGGGAAAATCTGAAGAATTAGAACGTGAGAGTATGTGGAGATAGTTTCTCTATGGTCAGCAGACAGAGTGTGGTGGATCCCTCCTGGACTGTCTTGCAGGCTATCATTGAAGGTATTTGAATTCTGAATTTGGAACTAGCACTTGGAACTTGGAACTTCACTTGTGTACAATATGTCTTTGAAATAGTTTTGAGAAAAAAGAGATATTAGTAAAATCCTTTTCTCTGATTACTTCAGCGTTGATTAGTATGAACCACCTGGCTTGCTAGTTCCAAATGATTGGCTTAATTTGCACTTGAAATCATAAGATTATACATTGTGATATAGAAATCCATAGAGAAAATGTTTTGTTTGTGTGGTAACCTGATAAATTAATGAATATGTTTCTTTCCACTGATTCAGCGTTTAGCTTCATTAAGTGAAGAATGTAAGGAAGTATTACAGAGCTCTAATGTTTTGTACTCAAACATCTGTTGATCCACTCAGACAGAACAACTTGTCACTCGCAGAAATAACTGTAAATATAACACTAAATATTGAAATACCCAATGTTATGTGCTGATGTACCAATGTACCATTTCTGAGTTGAACTGAGAGGAGAATGTTGACAAACTGTGAAGACACTTTAGGTCACAGTATGTTAGTTTCACGTGACAGCTAAAATGATGATTCAAAAGAAACATCCTGAAATCTTCAATCATAAACATACAAGTGGAAGTGTAAATTATAGATAGTGCGAAGTTACCTTTTTACATTTGACCTTTCACAATATTAAATTATTCAACCAGTCCAACAAGATCAAATTTAGCTTAACCTTTGTAATGTCTGGACAGAACTGTCATGCTAATTAAAAAATATTTAAACATGCATAGAAATATGGCCTCCAGTAATTTCCGCATTTTGTTCTTTGTCCCTTGTGATACCTGGAATCATTTGCTGCAGGGCTAACTTTGATGTATTTGTCAAAGACTGTAATGAGCAGTAGATGATACGATGATAATCATTTCTTTATTTTATAAACTCATACAAATAAGGAATACAGTCTAGTGGTCCAGCAGCAATATGGTAAAACATAAATCCCGGGAAATTATTCTAGTAGTTTGTCTCTTGCAGGCAATAAAAATAAGTTGTCAGCAGAACACCTATTTTTTCAAGTTGATACGTACGATGCATTTTACAAACTGTTTAATGTTCCAATTAGTTGCTCGTTTACACTTTACATTTACATTACATCTAGTTTAATGACCTCTTCCACAAATGTCATTTCACTTTCCTAGCAGAGCATTTCATCTCTCCTGATATGGAAGAATGGAGTTTTTTGGAAGCTATTTGGTTGAGTGTGTTCACCAACTAGTGGCTAAATGCCACTAGTTAGTTCACTGCCAAGCAGTGAACTACGGTTCATTATTTATAGGTGGGTTTTGCAGCCAAATCCACTGTTATGTGAGCAATGACCCAGGCTGCTTACCTAAACAACTTAGACTTATTTATAATGTAAAGTATCAAGAGAGTTTTTTATTTATTTCTTGTTGTCATTATTATATAGAGTTACTTATTTATTTATTTTTCATAATATTTAGATGTTTCTAAAAATCAGGGACAAAAATCAGCATGTAACTGGATTACTTCACAAATCAAAACCCTGTAACTGAGTTACTGGTACACGTGTGAAAGCACTCACATCATCTTGTTTGTTCAAGCCCGATCACATCTCACATCCTATTACTCACTCTTGTCCCTCTCTGGCTTCTCGTCGCTCCTCCTCCCTTTTCTTGTGACATTTGCTCTGAATTATCAATAGTCAGTGAGATCAGATCAGCCCACGTGTGTCATCATGTGGGGACTAACAGAATCACATGTTCTTTAAAAGCTCATTCTGGGGCGGCCTGGTAGCAGAGTGGTTAAGAGGGCTGGGAAGCAGGAGCCCCGGGTTCGATTCCCAGCTGAGTCACCAACCCCCATACCAGGTGTGTCCCTGAGCGAGACACCCAGCGCTAGCTCCCCGAGTGCCGTCTGTGGCTGCTCACTGCTCCCCCCAAGGGGGGATGGGTTAAATGCAGAAGAACACATTTCACTGCAGGTTGTACACTGTATAAGATTATATGTGACAAATAAAATTTGTATTTTGTATTTCATTGGCAACTGATAAGTCTCAATGACTTCACAGGTTCATATTAAGTTCACATTCACTAATAATGAACAGCAGACCACCTACAGACTCAGTATCTGGTGGTGCCACTTGTTCACATCCTGTCCTCCTGTATCACATGTCCACTAACCTTCTCAACACAAAAATACCAGCCGTTAATATCAGGACAATGCTGATGCTGTGAAATGGGTGTGTTCTGTCTGGGTTTCCTAGGATCACATATCCTGACCTTTGAGAGTGGGTCATGAGACGTTCAGAATTTCATCATATAAGACCCAAACTTTTAGTTTCTCCACACTGATTTCCAAAGTTACCTTTACAGAGGATATATGTATGGACCAGAGCCAAGATCTGGTTGCTCACTCGTGTATTAATAGGCTACACATACTTGATGTTAGCGCCTCTAACCCACCACATCCTCTGCTCTAACCTTGAGGCAGGGCACAGGGCCAGCCAGACAGGAGCTGGTCCTAGCACCGTGACATCAATGACATTTGCTCCATGTGAGGGTCACGCGCGGCTGCTGTGTGTACTGATCGGGCTGCATGCCTGGAGGATCTCTGGCACCGTCTCACTCAACTGGGTATTCAGCCATGGCCACAGCCGTGCGCCGCCAGGCAGCGATAAAATCTGTCTACTTCGCCGCAGAGGGACGGGCTTGTTGGCAGATCACCATCAGCCCCACATCCATATTTAATAATCTCGTCATGTAGAGATCCGGGCTACGAGCTGACAGATGCACTCACTGACCTGTTGCCTGCAGCATGTCGCAGAGCCATGCTCGGGTTCCGAGGCGGCGCTCTCTTGGGTTCCGCTCCCCTCCTGCGCCCGCAGCTCTTCGGAGGCTCGGTCCTCCAGAGCGGCATCCACCATGTCCAGGTGTTTGCACCTGAGCAGCTCCAGCTCCAGCACCCCGGCCAGCGTGGCTTTGAGGCGCTCCCCGATGCGGACGCGCTCAGAGCCCGACCACAGCGAGTTCACGCAGCCGCGGCGGTCGGCCATCCTCCGGCAGGCGGAACCGGTGCGCGCCGCTGACTACCACCCAGTTAGCGTGCAGTGAATAAGATGAGTGAATGCGTCAGGGCGCAGGTCCAGGTAGAGCAACACAGGACCGAGCGACTGGTCGCAACATAGTCGTCACTTGAATGACCATCCAACCCTTACCATCCGCACCGCGCCGCGCAGACTGGCACAAGACTTGAATTAATCAACCCGCTGATGTGCTGAAGGGACGTCAACGAGCCGCGTCTCCCACCAGTCCAGGCTCCGTCTCCTGTTGACACTCTGTCCGCCTTCTGTGTCCCCTACGAGCTTCCCGACGCGCCGGAGTCCCCACAGCACTGCGCTCCGCTCCGCTCGCCGCGTCCCCAGCGAGACAATCCACCAGAATAGCCCGACGGAGGGTGATCGCGTTACATGTGGGAGCAGGCAGCAGGGAGGTGGAGCCACTGCGCCAGAGCTGCGCAGACATTGGTCCGGGAAGTTTTTCGAATGGAAGTCCCCAGAGCGTCCAACTTCACTGTCTGAGGACAAATGTTATGGAAGGTCCCCATGTCCACCTGCTGGTCGTACTTTGTACCCTGGGGTTTTTCCATGTTATGCTATGTTACTGACCTAAACTTCAGAAGGACATAGTGTCCTCAGCTACTGTGGCTGGAAACGCTCCCTAAACACTCAGCAGGTGTTTCCAACATCTGTGGTTAATTAGACTGATTGGCGACTGGGTGGAGCTGAAGTGACGTTACTTTGGACCAATCAAGTTCAGTTTGTCCTGCGTGGGTGGGTGTCTTATTAGGCAGCACAGGTGAAGTAAACAACAGACAGTCACAATTTGCTCCACCTGAATCACAACATAAAACCCTGGTGGATGCATCAGTGGTAACAAATCAATATTATAGTATATTATTTTATATTGTGTCTGGTCACGTAAATTTCCAGGTATTTGAGAGAAAAGCAGATATTTGTTCATTAAAGTAGCATCAACTTGACCAGACATATGTTGTAGACATTGCTCGTGACTGGAAGAGACAAAGACTTTAACAAAGAAGCAACAAAATAGACCTTCTTCAGACTAATTGAGCATTATAGATTCAAAATAGAATCAAACACAAATCTTTATTCAGATGCTTGTCAGTCAGTTCTCGTTCAAATTACCAATATTTTCCATTTGATATATTTACAAGAAACGGAAGCTCTCGTACAACACTGTGTTTGAGATTTGGATCATAAAGATCATTCATAAGACTCAGGTTTCATGGTGGAGGAAAAGTGATGGCCTGAGGCTGCTTTGGTGGTGTCCAGCAGGGGGTGATCTACACCCACAGCATGCTTCTGTCCCTTACTGCAGCCTGGCTGGCTCTGCTACGGAACAGGCCCTTTTTCACATGCAGGTGCTATGTTCATGACAAAGTATTAGACACTCAGCAACATGATGCAGTGCAGCATAAAGATGATCACACAGTTAAAGTCTTCACAAAGGTAGACATCATTAGAAAGATGTCACACTAATTGTACCGTCAAAGAGGAAACTATTACTCTGTTTGGAACATGACCCATTCACAGGAGCTGCTCCAGATTACTGTTTAAAATATTGATACAAAGCAGTGTGTCCTGTGCCCATCTGGGCTTTCATCAGATGGAGTTTGCTCCGTTCCCCAGCTGGAAATGTTTAATGTGGACAGGAACAAGTACAATATAATTAGAATATAGTGAGAAATGAGCTACTCCACAACATTTTATGAGAGACAACATCGACTCCAGGTATTTTCAATCATGATCTCTGTAAGAAATGTAACACTGACACCTAAGGTCAAAGGTCAGGAGTTAAAGAAATGTACAAAATGTAGCGGTTGAATCTGGAGCCATAAAAACTAACAGAAGTCATGAGCTGCTCGTGTCGGGTTGTTTGAATTGTGTGTTTCTGTGCCCCACGCGGTGGGCCGCCTTTGCAAAACTTATGAGGACAGTTACATTCTGTGTGAATGTGTACGTGACCGCAGCACCATCGTCACAAGTACTTGTGAGAATCAGTGTGATAAGCGGCACAGAAGGATCTGGTTTGAACCAGCAAAGAGCTGACACACAGCAGCATCCCTGCGTCCCGAGCTGCTCACTAGGGTGAGGAGTGTGTCTTTGTTTGCCGGACTCCTCCCTGCTCTGTCCCCTATAAGAGCGCAGGCAGTCGCTGCAGCTCATGTAGGCTTGCATACTTCCACTGGAGGGGAGTTAGCTGTCATCCTGGGCAAGACCACCACGGCAAGCACCACCAGCCACAAAGCCTCCATCACCACTGGTCACTGCGTGCTACCTGAAGCAACAACCAAACATGGCTCCTTTTGAGAAATCCATGGAGATGATGCCCTTTAAGCAGAGGAAGTGCCTGGGTAGGTCTCATTTGCTACATATATCGACGTGCATTCACGTAACGATCTCCAAGTGCATGAATTCTGGTTTTAAGTGTATTTAATGTCCTGAACCCTGTTTCTCTTCAGCTACACGGAAAGACGAAGTGTGCAGTATTCGCTCTAAGTTCCCCAATAAATTACCAGTGAGTTCTTTAACCTGTTATTTTACCGTTGTGATGCATTTAGAGACCAATTCTACCTAGTTTACACTATCGACTGATCACTGATGTGTTTTTGTATTCAGGTGATTGTTGAGCGCTACATCCGGGAAAAGACCCTCCCTCTTTTGGACAAAACAAAGTTCCTGGTTCCCTATGAGCTGACCTTGGGTCAGTTCCTCTGCCTGCTCAGGTAATTCATCAGTGACAACTAGTGTTTCAATTTACAGTGTGTGTAACTCACATTTTGTAGCTTCTTTCTCTTTTCAGTCATTTGTTCCCAACCACCCTTCTAATTCTCCTTAGTATTTGTATCCACTTTCTCCCCCAAACTGTCAAATTTTCCATTGTTCTTTCCCAGCTTCTCACACCTCATAGTGTCTCCTTTGTTTGTCTTACAGAAATAATAAATATCTGTTGTTTTCCATAATTTATTCACCTCTCTAACTGTCTTTTTCTTGCCCTCCTTTATTTTAGGAACAAGATTGCTCTGGACTCCAGCCAGGCTCTCTTTCTCCTGGTGGCAGAGAAGAGCATGTCCTGCATGTCCTCAAGCATGGGGGAGATTTACTCCCGCTACAGTGATGCTGACGGCTTCCTCTACATCACCTACGCCTCCCAGGAAATGTTCGGAGCACCTCCACCAGCAGACAGGCCGCCCCGCTGAACATAAAGCAGATGTAGTGAAATCTATCAAAATCCATACTTGTTGTGAGGCCACACAACCAAAGTGGGAAAAAAGGACAAACTGAGCCACGCCGAGACTCGTTGTCTTGTGTTGTTTGTCCCCAGTTTTTAGTCCCAAACTGCATGTCAGTCTACCTCATGGAGCTTTCTGGATTTTTAAGCCACCCTCCTTCATTGCGATGGCTTTGTAGCCAAAACCAGTCAGAGGTGATTTAGACTCACGCTGAAGTGTTTGATCTGGACTGACTGACCTGTTGGCTGACTGACGTTTTCTGCTATAAGATGTTAGTAGTAGAAGTAGAAGTCAATAAAAAAGGACTGTTTTTTAACTAAAGGAACAACAGAAAGATGTAGCAACAACATGAGCACCGTGGTTATTCTCTTGCTCTAAAACATTAGGAAACTACTTCAGCTGTGTTTGTTTGTGACCTCTGAACAAATCTTTGTGGTAATCAGACTCTTAGCACATATCTCTCCTCCCTTCTCTTCTTTCTCTGATTACCCCTTTTCATTGTTCGCCCTCAGAAATGTGAACTTGTGATCAGGCTCTTAAGGACGTGAATGTTCATTTTATCTTTTTTTTTATCTGTCTGTGTCCTAGCTGTCAATAAATGCTGTTTTATTTGTTAACTTTTAGTCCAAATGACTTCAGTGTTTTCATTGAAAATATTATGTTATAATATAGTGACAAAAATATCAAATCATATTACATGTTGCTAATAGTTTCCACATGTTCACCCATGCACAATTGACAACAGGTTCACAGAATACTAAATACACATATTCCATGGTGGAAAGTTAATTTATTATACCACTGCTACACCCTCGCCACACGCACACATGCATACCATTTCTTTCTCCTCGTCACTCCGGCTGGGCACAGGAGGGCATCCTGTCATTTTCTGCACATTTCTTGCAATAGATTTTATTTTGAAAGAAT
Organism: Microctenopoma stevenorrisi; assembly: GCA_032270685.1. Taxonomy (NCBI): domain Eukaryota; kingdom Metazoa; phylum Chordata; class Actinopteri; order Anabantiformes; family Anabantidae; genus Microctenopoma; species Microctenopoma stevenorrisi. The sequence goes on from JAUMTR010000002.1 coordinate 11,812,478, forward strand.
CAAGTGAAAACATGCACAAATGAAACATATCATCCACTAAAACAAACAACAGAATCAACTTTCTAGAACAAATGTTTGCATTTTGAAATCTGTATGGTATAAAGTATTTATACCGTTGGTTCTTTAGCTTCTTGACAAAATTTGACTTACAGTGGACTAATATTTCTAATGTAATATGCAGTAAATTATAAAACTATAATTGTAAAACCTTGGTATGGTAAGGTTAACAAATGAGCAAGAACCAATGCATGAAATATATAATTATCCATCAGGACTAACAATATGTCCTGCAAGAACAATACATTAGGGCAACTAAGATATTTCAGTCCAGACTTATTAATGACATTCATATCATCTTCATGGTTAAATCTGCAGTTAAAGGTGGAAAAACAATCGCAGCTGCATCTTGACCCAAAGAAGCAATAATGATTACCTAAGCATATTTTTCAAATATAAAATTAAATGTAATGTGCCAAAGTTTGCTATTTACTTCATGATCTTTTATAATAATAATAATAATAACAAAAATAATACATTTTACAGATCATAGAACAATAAACACATTATTTTAAAAATCTGTAAATATTATAAGCATAAAAACAAATTCAAACAATTAAACAATACAATAAGAACACATAAGAATCGACAACAATAAACTTTTACTCAACACTTTTTATTTGTACATGTTAAACATCCATCCATCATCTTTACCTCATGTGCTCTCGAGCACAGAAGTGCTTGCGCTGATCCCAGCTGTCATTGGGTGAGAGGCGGTGTAAACCTCAGACAGTCTATCACAGGGCTGACATATAGAGACAGACAAAAAAAATCACACCTATTAGCAATTTAGAGTCAACTAATAACCCAGCATGTCTTTAGACAATGAGAGGAAGCCAGAGGACATAGAGAAGCCCACACAGACAGGGGGAAAACTTGGCAATTCCACTAAGAGAGACACACGTGGATTCAAACCCGGGACCTTCTTGCCCAGAGGCAGCAGCATTGACCACTACACCACTGGGCTGTACAGTGAGTCTAAATGTAGCAGGTGTCAATAATACCTGTAAAAGGATTAATCAGTCATCATCTGATTTTAATGGTTTTATTTACACATGGTGCCTGAGCTGTTTTCACGTTTTACTCTGTGTATAAATATTATGCTCCATGATCCTCAACTACTGGCTGGTTCTCACTTCTGACAGCTCATCACTCCCCCACTGCGATTCTCCTACATGATTACAAATTGATTATGAAAACATAATAATTAATAAACTAGGAACAGACATATATTTCTTATTAAACTAATTCCCTCAAGTGAGTTAACATCAAATGTATTTTTTTGTGAATGAGGACAAACTGTAAGAGAGGACTTGAGTGGGTTACATATAAAAAATCCAGTACTTTCTCTATGTACTTGTACTCATATATATCGTACACATACAGGTGCCTCATTCCTCACATGCTTCTGAGAAGTGGCACTCCTTCCTCATGACTGTGTTACAGCCTGATCCAGTTAACTATCTGTGGGGGTCAGTGTGTCAGAAGGCTAGAGGGACTATAATTAGACATGCAAGGGACAAATGTGACCCAAAAGGTGGGGTGGGGGTGTGTGTGTGATTGTAATAAGGATGAAAAACAAAGCAACACAAACAGGAAAACGGGGAAAACTGCTCATCACAAACAGTGGAAGTAGGAGGAAAATCATGACGTCTTAACATAGGGAGGCAGGAAAACGGAAACAATGTAAAGAGGAGATATACAGTGGAGTGGGAGCGATAGCGTACAGAAAGGGGGAACATACAGTCCGGCCGCCTCTCATTTCACACCCCTGTGGGCATTCCAGCAGCTTTCTGTTAATATATTATCATGACCAGCCAGAGGAGCCCCCACACTACTAACTGTGTAGATTATCTAACGACTCAAAATGTTCCGCAGGAAGTTCACTTCAGCAATTCTCTGCCTGTTCCGCAATGATATTTCAGCACTGTGCTTGAACTTTTTTAAGATACTTTTATGGTACCACAGTATGAATCCATCATGTTACTTTTACTTTTGCTCCACTACATTTAGTTGACAGCTTTACTTATTTTGCAGTTTCTCAATACAAAATATAATCATAATATCATGGCGAAAAATAATTTTAATTACCACCAGTTTGTAAATAAAGTGGATAAATCACATTACACTTTACACTAGGGGTTCATTCATTTACATTACTTAATAAGCATGAACTAACATGTAAGTAAGGTTAACTAATGCATCTACTTATCATTTACTAATGGTAACTATGTTAACTAAGGCCTTAATCTATACCTTAATCAATGTTTATAACAACCCATATTAACCTTACTTAATGTAATATTAAGGAGAATAGAAATGTCCATTACAATGAATTTGACATTCCTACATGGCAACGTGTTGGTTTATAGTGCATCAGTTTTTACGCTGCCTGTACAGATGTGGATGATGTGAGATGTACAGGGAATGTCAGGGCCGAATAATCCATGTGCACTACGAGTTTATCTTTTTTTTTTTACTTAGGGTTGGGTTGTGGACGTATGAGCATGATTTTAGATACTGAATATTGTCACCCTCAATCAATAATGGCCTAATAATTTTTAAAACTAAAGAAAAAAAAAAAAAATATATATATACATATATTTCCAATTTGTAATAGATTTTGAAATAAATAATTTTGAGTGTGAACCACTTAAGAATTTCAATCTCATTCATTGATTTAAAAAAGGAAAATTAAATTATTTGCAGCATAGATGACAAAGTAAGCTGTTTCAAATTAAGTACAAGCAATCTATGCATTATGAGTCATATTGTTCATGAGTCAGCAGTAACCTGCAGAGAAGGACACAGGACACATCTTTACAACTGGATATTAATGTCAGTTTATCCAAACACAAAAGCTGTAATAACGCAGCGAGTCAGGAGAGAGCGCCTCTGCACTTTTATCAACGATGAGATCTCCTCCTGGCAGCTGCTGGATATTATGTGTTTCTGAGTCAGTGAGCAGAATATCAATGAGTCGCTATGTAGGCTGAGTGTCCTGATGAGGGAAAAACGCATGACTGTGAGCAGGACATGATAAATAAATGCAACATTGTGTTCTTGACAAACAGATCAGGGCTCCTGATTGAGAGTCAGGAATCAGATCAACTGCAAAACAACCAACTGATAATACCAAGTTAAGTCATGAGGAAATATGTTCACATACAGAACATGACCAGACATGCAGTGAAAGAGCAAGTTTGGGAATATAGCTGTGTAATATTGGCCTTGTTAATTTACATTTCAAATATTATGTAATTAATTTCAGCTTGTCATCAAATGTACTGTGTACAATTGTGGTGAATCGGATTTACATTTCAGTTTCTTATACTGACAAACAATTTGAATATGCAACCAGACCACAGAGCAGGTTCAACCTTCAGGTTCAGGTCCAACACTACAGGTTTACAAGGTGAACTGAGAGTTGAAAGTTGCTTCACCTACATCCAGACACAAATAAGAGTCTCAAATGTGACAACTTCCTGTCTTTCTGTTTATGATTTTACCTCAGGGAGACAGTCTGTGCTCTTCTCTTTGAGCCTGCTCTGGCTTTTTAACTTTGTAAATTGTCTCCATGTGTCTTTAGTGTCTGTCGTCTCCACCTCTGTTTTTAATTTGCCCTATAACTATGTACTCAGGAGCTTGTTTCATGGATAAATGCCCTCATTGGTCCTTTTGAACCTCATGGTTTGAGTCTCATTGGTCTACAGAGGGCAGTAGAGTACACAGACCGTGTCAAATTAAGGGCATTTCAAAATAAAGGTCTGACCTCTGCCTGACACAGTTCTTGGAAATAAACTACAATTTGAAAAAACAGGATTTGACTAAGTATGACTCAGCCCAGAGATATTGAAAAAAATATTTATTACACATGTCTTCTATAAGTTAATCCACTGATGAGCTCAAGTAAATGATGTGTATCACAAAAAATATGATAAATATTCACATGACCACAAGTTGAATGGTACATATTCCTCTTTATTTATATGGCAAATAATAAAAAGGGAAGCATTTGGAAAGAATCAGTTAACAGTCAGGAAATACAAAAATATAGATAAAACAATTCTAATAGCTGTTTTGATTTATTTCCTCTTTCTTTCCAAATGGAGAAAAAAACTATATTTATTTGGACCAACATGTGCTAATGTGAACTGAATGCTTATAAGACATCTTTAACACAGGATGCACAAATCCATGGTTGGCTCCATCATGCAACCTCCATCTACCTCAGTTCATGATGCAGTAATGTCCTTTCATTGAGTGGTAAATCGACCCCACCTGCTGCTGTGTATTTCTAATAGACTCCTGAATATTAAATTAGATTGACCTGCCCTCCCATGAAACCCCCAGTCTCTCTCTGGTGATAAAGATCACAGCGATACCTCCTTATGGTGTGTCAGGAGATTCACAGCTGGATGGAGAATGATGCTGTTCATGCCTGTGGTTGGACTATTTAATTCTGGAGAGTCCTAAACATGATGCAAAGCGTTGACATGGCTTTTCTCCAAGCTGCTCCCACAAATCCTCTAGGTCTCCAGGGAAGTTCCGCGCTTGGACGGGGGCACCAGGTGATTGGGGAGATCAGGTGGCAGCTCATGGCCCTCCAGCTTCACCTTGATCAGGTGGTTGGCAAGTGCAAATTCCTCGTCATCAAGGAGGCCATCTTTATCCACATCTGCTAGCTTCCAGATTTTTCCCAACACTGTGTTGGGCAGCTTGGACTTCAGCATCTCCTTCTTGGCTGCAGCACCGGACACTTTGCCGTTAATGGGGGAGAGAGTGTAGAAAATCTCATCATATGTGGGTTTGTCACGACCCACCACCCACTCCAGCTCATCGATGCCTTCGCTTGCACCTTCACCGTAGCCGTGGCCAAATGGACCGCTCATGGTTCCCTCAAACGCTCCACCCTTCACAGACTGGCTGGGCATGCTGGCCTCTTCTTGACGTACCAGGGCCATAAGACGGGCGATGTCGTTGGCGAGCATGTCCTCCACTGCCTCCAACAGCTTGGGTTTCAGCGCTGCAAACTTGGAGAAGTCTTGACCATTTAATTGCTCCTGAAGGAAGAAAAAACAGGAATTGGTGATAGAAATAGATTCAGTGGCTACCAGGGGAAGTAGAAGACAAGAAGCAGGATTTCCTGACAAACCAGGAAAAATAAATATCATTTCTGTCCTGGCCCATCCTGAAAAGCAAGGGCAGGAAAGAAGGGCAAAGATGTGAAAAGAGTGAAGGTTGGAAGGTCATTCTAGTCAAACTGAACACTTTATGTAACACAAAAGGGTTGTTTTTTCATCAAATCTGTATCTTTGGATAGGACATGATGGGACATTACAAACAGGGCAGACAGAGCTTTTTAAAATCTCACCTGCATCTTGACTAGATTGGGAAAGTCTCCAGGTGAGATTTGGTGTTCCTTCTCAATCTTATGGTAGATCTCTCCCAGGTTGGAAATGAGCTCTTTCTTCTTGGAGTCTTTTCCGAACACACTCGGCATCTCCTTTTTCAGAGAGCTGATTATGTAGGCTTGCACCTGGACATGAAACAAAAAGAACAGAAATTGTTCATGATTTATTATGACTTGAAACCATCACTCCTTATATGCTAATAATAAACTTTACTGTAAAGTTGAAGAAGTATTCAGCAGGTAAAATCCTGAATAGGAGATTTTTAATCAAGCATTCTGTGTAGATGCAGTTTTTTTAATTTTCAAGTTAAACTTTTTGTAGAATATCTATTGTGTTAATATTAAAATAGGCTTGAAGGGAAGATTTATGGTTGTAGTGTACATGTAGACTGACAGCAAATTATACTATAAATAATGCCTCTTCTTCCACCACCTTAGTGGCTTATCATATCGTTTTAACTGTCACATAAACACGTAGATTCACTTCTGCCTGTGGTTAGTTTAGAAACAAAAAGTTTTTAAAGTTGCATACAACAGGACATTTTGAGTCTAATGTCTCTTTCATGCGGTTAGATGGGCGGTGGCAGTAGTGTATCAGATGGATTACTATACACACATCTTAGGGTTAGGGTTAGCCTCTCTATAACCCTATCTTACTTACCTACTCTCATATATATATATATATATATATATACATACATACATACATACATACACACGTGTGTGTGCATATATGTATGTATGTGTGTGTGTGTGTGTGTGTGTGTGTGTGTGTGTCTGTGTCTGTGTCTGTGTCTGTGTGTGTGTGTGTGTGTCTGTGTCTGTGTGTGTGTGTGTGTGCGCACACGGTAGCATGCAGCTCAAAGCACTGTACCTTACACAGGCATTAGCTCAGTGTAGTCTTGTTAGTACTAACCTTGGCGAGGCGGGCTCGCTTGATGAGGTCGTTGAGTTTGCGTAGTGCTGCGTTGCGTGGCAATGATTGGATGTCCACGAACAGGTCTTGCTCCTCTGCCTCAAACAACTTCCTGTTGTCTGGGACCAACAGGGGCTGAGCCCAGAATGACCCAATGTACACGCGCACCACCTGGAATAAGGTTTACACAAGACATATCAGTACCTCAGGCTTCCACAGTGCCCGATACCCAGGTCACATTCATGACACTGCCAGCGGAATAGAATGTAATTAAGAAATAAATAAGCAAGCACGTGTCCCAGAATGAAGGACAGTGAGGTTGAAAGTGGTATAAAGAAATCAATTAAACAGAAGTATATTGTGTGTCTCTACAAGTACAGAGATTTCACAAAGCAATGCACTCTTATAGTCAATAAATTATTCTCTACGTGATCCAAAGGTTCCTCTGGTATCGGTTTATTAATATGGCCCCAAATCAAACATTAACTAAACAGTCAAGAAAAATTGTCTTCAAGACAGGTCAGGCCACGTGACACCACAGAGAACACATGGGAATAGAACAGTCTTTTACTATAGTTTGTGTGTTGTGAACATTCAGTCTTTAAACATCTGTTACTACCAACATCATTTCCTCCTACATTAGTTTCTCTGAATTGGCTCCTTGTAAAATGTAGAATATTTTAAAATCAGTCTCCTCAGTTATAACGCACTAAAGGTTTAAGCTCCTTCGCACCCTTAAAGACCTCGTAGAACTTTATTATCCCAGCAGAGCACTTCGCTTTCAGAGTGCTGGTCTACTTGTGGTTACTACAGTTTCTAAATGTAGACTGTAAAAGCTATCAAGCTCCTCTCCTGTGAAACCAGCTCCCAATCCAGATTTGGGAGGCAGACGCCCTCGCTACCTTTAAGACTAGACTTAAAACTTTCCTTTTTTGATAACACTTACTTATAAAGTTGGCGCAGGTCATCTTTTTCTGTCTCTTTCTCTCTCTGCAAGTATATATGCTTGTATTTATTAATAATAAATACAAATATTATTATTAGAAATAAAAATCTGTCCAGGTGGATCAAGACCGCTAGCGATGTGTGACTGTTTGTGTGATTGTGTGCACGAATGGGTGAATGAAAAAGTGAAAAGTGAAAAGCAAAAGCTTTTTACCTCAGGTGTGTTGATGATTTTGCCCAGAGACCACATCAGCGCTCCATACACCCTCATCAGCTGCTGAGTGCTGATCTGATCTGCCTTGTTCAGCACCACACGCATTTTGTCCTCGTGGTTCTTGAGAGCTCGGATCACCTCGGAGAACTCGTCAGAGATATCTAGCTTGTGGGCATCGAACAGGAGAATGATACGGTCTACGCGTTCGGCAAACCACTCCAGTACTGCAGCAAAGTCATAACCTGCAGAAAGAAGGTGGAGACATTTAGTTTTATCCCTTCTAGTAACTTTAAATTAACTTCAGATTATTGGTTTTGTTTGCAGCCAATTCACTAGATGTAGTGTAAAGTATCTGGGATAACAGTTAGACTGACCAAATATTGCTTTTAGGAGACTATATGTAAACATTTCTGTCTGAAAGTTTTATTACCAAGACTTTATTTAGTATTTATTTAAATAAACCTGACAAACAGATGAATGGCACAAGCTTGTGTGTTGGAGACGGTTTAATTGTGGTTTTCATGTTCATATTTTCAAGTCATGTTGTTCCACTAATGTTTAGATAAGAGATTTGAGAGACAGGACTCTCTTCTGCGGTTACATATTAACCAGCTCTACTGAAAAAGGCAAAAAGAGGAATATACAGGCAAAGGTAATTTAAAACGTTACAACTACCTAATTTGTCAAACTATAGCAACACTATATGTGTTTATTAATGTACCAAATAAAAAAACAACCAGTAACATAATATAAAATAAGGTTAAGAAAAAATGCTACTCAGTGTCAATAATGACAATACCGCCAAACACTGCTGAGCCTCAGCTGGGTTGTACTGTGTAAACATGTGTCTCTACCTTGAACAAAAACTTACTGAACTATTCACGTCCTTTGCCTCGAGCTGCTACAGAGACAGTAAGAAATACAAAAATATGGTGCTGATCAAAGTCCATGTCATCTGATCAGAGAAGAATGTAGCTGGTCCTAAAGTTCATTTCGGCTGCTGCACAATCGGCTCAAGATCTGCTACACAGGCATTCCACATTGTTGGCTCTTGTCTGTATCCAAACATGTGTGTGGCAAAGAGACAAAGTGAAGCAGAGACTAAATGAGACATATGGGAAAGGACAGATGGAGAGAGAATGAAACCAAAAAGAGAGGCAGAGAAAAAGTGAGTCGGGGTGAGTAAAAGTGAAAGTTAGAAAAAAACCTTGATGTAACTTGAGATGGACACGCATGATGGGCAATGGAAAACACCCACTGCAAATATGGTTTGTGTGCATGAAATGTGAAAGTAAAAGGAGAATAACAGGGGGATATTTTAAGTCCAAGTTCCCGTGGGAGGCCGCCGAGGACATTTGCTCATACAGTGAAACAGCTGCTCAAGCTCAGACTTACTTATAGCACAGAGCATCAATAACTATGTCTCTACAATATGCATAGACATGTGAGGATACACTCATTCATTCATGACAACTATGGACAGGCCCCAAGTCCATGAGCCAAATATAAATGGACAGCACAGATGAAGGCAGTTAATAGGTAGCACAGTTATTTTTGTTTCTGTATTGTCTGAAATCTGGTACCATCGATAATTAAAGAATTCATAATTTGCTTATTCACCTTAATTTTCACAGTTAGAACACAAGAGTTGGATCTTATCTTTAGATGGAGACAGGCAAGCCGTTTCTGCCCGTTTCCTCTCTTTATGCTTACCTATCCTAACCAGTTCCAGCTACACGGTTATCATACAGATATTTGGAAGTACAAAAGGAACAAGAAAATAAACTTATGTTCACATACAACATTAAGCAAGAAGGTCCATCTCCTATAATAACAAACAATTGCTTCAAGTAGTCCTGCAGAACTATTTTATGGCCACAAGGCATTAAAAGTTTTGGCTTTGTTTCAGAAAAATCTCATTCTGCATCTGCAAATGTCCTTAAACGTGTTGGTATTCATGTCATCAGGAAACACATAAGCCAGTTCCCTAAAATAATTTATAATTTTGTGGTTTAGCAAGAAAAAGTCAGTGAACCACACTTGCTGACCTAAACAAAAGTTATCAGAGAACTATGCAATAAAAAACATTGGTAGCTTAGAATGAGCAATAGAGTTTTCTTGTTTCTTTGCACTTTTAGCTCTCTGCTAAAGTAGTTATGCCAACAATTAAACCGGAATAATTTCTTCTACCAGGATGCACAGGAATGTGCCATGCTGCCTGACGTGATATTTGGAAACTATGTGCAATGCTGCACTACACAAAAAATATAAATATTTGGCTCTAATGTCACTCACACACAGACACTGTTAATAGATTATAACATTAGGAAATTATGAAATAATAGTGTTTCTTCCTGTAGCCTGGTATCAGCCGAATATCTGTCTGTGAGTACTGACCCACACACACACACACACACACACACACACACACACACACACACACCCCCGTCACACTTAAGCTGCACAATCTATGCAGTCCTGTTTATATATAACACACTCAGTACAGTGTGTGCCAATAGTACAATACTGTTTGTGTTTATGCAAAACAGACCAGAGGAAGTGTGTGTGTGTGTGTAAAATGTGTGTGTGTCATTGAGAGTAGGATCATATAAGTATGTATAGAAACAAACCTGTCTGCGGAATGAGACATCAGATTTTACCTGTGAGGGTCACCTCAATCCCACGCCAGTCTTTTCATGGTGTGTGTACACACACACTGAATTATTTTCTTATCACATGGCACAGATTTAAACTTTAATATTTATTGTCATTTCTTTGTCCTTAGTACTATTTCTGAAACTGATTATTTGAATCATTTAATCTGATTAATTCTTCTATTGACTGAGACAGAAAAATGAAAAATTACAACATCCTGATAATATTATATAGTTATGTAAAACAGATAAAAGCAATACATTTGCCTATAAGAAGTCTCTGGTTGAAATATTTGTGTAACTTCATAAATGCCATAAAATAACTAGGTTTTATATCTTAATACTCTTCTCCTTTCCTTCTTGCCGTGCCTCATGGGAAATCAGACCCAATAATAAAAAGCAGATTGTCTGACTTTGCGCAACACAGGCAGTAGTAGCAGTGGGAGCGTGCAGTCTTGGGAAACTAAGTTTGCCATTTCCGTTCCCTAGAAATCACAAAAAACTATATTGCTTGTAAATGAGCTTCCTCTTAAAGGGGCTGAAATCAGGTAGTAAAAGCAGTAGCTGTGTTCAGCTGTATTGTTATCTTCTGCCTATGTTCTGTAGCATCATCAAAAGTAAAAGGAAACTTGCGTATGTGGCAATTTTGAAGTGACACTGCAGCCCACAGCATTGTTGTTGCACATGGAGAAATGGATCAAAAATATGAATTGATTCATTTTCACAGCACAGGGAAACGACTCAGCTATAACATGATGAACAATACAGCATAGAACAGGAAAAGAGCACAGACATATAGAAATCTGAAAAGTGTTCAGTTACTGTAATTAAGTTAACCATTTTAACACAGCCAAAGCAAGATCTAAACAGACAGAAAGAAATATAAAAAGAGGGGAAGATTTGCAAACGGGTGATGCCCTAGAAAACCACACATAAAGAGACAGGAAGTTAGCTTCAAAGTTTTGTGCACCGTCTCTTTGTTACTTTAATCCTTCATCAGACCTGTTTAGTTACAGCATTTTGAGCATTAGATGCTGTTAAAGAGTTAAACATGAGACTGACAGTACCGCGAGCAGAACTGCTATGACTTATTGGGGCCATGCCAAACAGAAATACCAGAGATAGACTTGAAGAAATGAAGATTACGTAGACTGTTTTGTTAGTTTCCTTCTTATATGTGAACTTGTAACTTCCTGCGAGTTTATTTTATAGGTGCATTCTGATTAAAGTATTGGACACATTATCATCCAATGTTCTGATGAAAAAGTAGTATTTGTGGTGAGTATCTAAGTAAACTAGATGCATGTGTGTGACGCAGACCTCTGCTTATCCTCTGTTTCTCCCCAGACAGGATACCAGGAGTATCGATGATACTGATGCTCTCCAGGACAGGGTTCGGTAGCTGAGCACACATGAACCTGTCAGGAAAATAGAATGGGACAGGGGACAGTGCATGTCACATTAGGAAAAATATAAAATGGATGTGAAAGGAAAGAGTATGAGATGTAGAGATAGGGGAGAGGGGGGGGGGGGGTGAGAATGACCCATAAAACCAGTAAGGTGAGTGTTTATAATTAAGCTTGGCATTAAACAGAAATTATTCTGAAGCTCCTCGCTCTCAGGCACCAACATTAGTAGAATACCATAGCTGGAAAAGACACAGATATAACATGATGTAGCAGCAGGTGATACAGGTGCAGTTACTACACAGTTTTGATACAGCCATGCTATTAAAATGGATCCCGCTTAGCAAATTATTTGAGTATAGCAAATTCATTCTGAAAAAGAACAGTTTTTTCCACATGGCACATTAGACACCTGTGGTTAGATGCAATTAACAATTGATTTTTACAATTTAAATGTTCATTATTCAAGTCCATGCTGAAGAGAAAATGCTAAAGTGTGGTATCCACTTCTTAAAGCTGCAATATGCAACATTTGACCATTGAGTAAGTTGAGTCAATCCACCCGAGGCATCAATTCTCTAACTGGTTAGAAGGGGCAGCCTTAAAACTATAATTTAGAGAAATAATGAATTATTTTTTTTACTATTTCCTGCATTTTGTAAAGCAAAAGACTAGAGAAAGTAACAAACATAACATAACTGCAGTTAAAGTTCTAGTTTTGAAACTGTGTGGATACTTGCATGACTTGCATGAAGAACGCCCATATTGATGTAAGAATGTTGGGAATCACTGGTACAACACATTATAATTTATAAATGGCAGTGTCGATTCCATTCCTAATGCATTATAAGTCATTACACAATGGTCTCCTTTAATCTGGCATCTGCCTTTACGCTTTAAAGGAGTGTTGTTCTGAAACAAAAATCAAACCAAGAGCCACAAGAGACACACACACACACACACACACACACTATAAACAGTGAGAAAGGACGAGTAGTTTTGCATAAACCCGTGTGTCCCACTCCGGACAAAGAAGGGAATTGTAAAGACACTCCACAGCTCAGTTCTCTTTCTCGCACTGCTTCCTTTTAAATCAATTCAAAGCGATACTCCCAACATGAGCTCAGAGGCACCAGGTCACAAGACCAGGAGAACCAAGATTTTACATTCCTGCTGCAACCACACTAAGGCCAGACACACCACAGACCCTAACAGAGGGTTCATACCACACGCAGGGGGAAAAAAGGAAAATTCCAAGGACAAAGAACAAGTTAAAGAAATGTGAGAGAAGGACACTGTGACCCTCTGCATAGTATTATATTACAATTCTAATGACTGCCAAAGATAACAATCATGCAGGTTTTTCCCCCTCCCTCTCACAGCTGATGGTGTATGATATGTAGTTGGAATTTTGGCTCAGGTTTTCCATTTAACTATCAATCCCCAGATTTTCCACACAGAGCTTGTAGGAAAAATGCTCAGATGAAGTCAAGCTGGAATTACAAACAGAGAACCCAGGCATGGGGGGCCCGAAGTCCTAAAACTCTTTGAGTGCTTCACTGTTTGATTGTCTTGAGAAGGTGAGACACCCATCCTCTCTGTGAGGCAGAAGTCCTGACAAGAAGGCCTGGTAAAGAATCAGATCAGACCTGGAATATTGAAAGTCCGGCACCAGCTTATAGAAAGTCTTCCTCTCCTACCCCACCTCTTGATCTATGAACTTCCCTATGGAAACGTGTACAGTATTGCTCTATGATCTATGAACTAGGAAACAAGGTGGCTGTTGCACTGGGGATGTGGAAAGGGAGGTTACAACTGTGAAACATTTCCACATAAGCCTCCTCTGAGATCATAATTGTGTGTCAGAATAAATTATCTTTCTACATACACTTTATGTCTACACATGTCTTTGGGTATATTTATTTTGTGCTTTGTACAGCCGAGCATATGTCAGCCTCTATCTCAGTAAAGTGCAGAGTCAGTGTCCTGGAATAACAGGACAGTGTGGGCTGGGGTCGGCCAGTGCGGAAGTTAAACTTTGCTGACTCTGGTTTTACTGACTAATGGCGTACAGAGAGTGCACATACACTGGAGCCCTCTGACAGCAACGACCTTTCAACTAAAAGGAACAAAAGATAAAATAAAATATGCAGGTTTATCAAGCAGGGAGAACTATTAAGTTGGTTTTACCGTATCACTGCAAAAGTAACAGGAAGTAATCTGAAACCCTCCTGCAGCGAAATAGAATTAAAGGAAAAACCGAAGACATTGGCAAGCTAGAAGAGTACAACATGTTTTACCTTGTGAGTTTACAAAATCCAAGAGCAAACTGTTGGCGTGAGAATCACATGACTGATTTGTGTTTACTGTCTTCATAAATAACTGGTTATACTCTGGGTAAGACCTGTCTAAACCTGGTAGTTAAAGACTAATCCACAGGTAGAATGACTATAGTTAAAAGGCTACACAGTGGAGTTGCCATCACAGACTCCTCCACATCAGATCAGCCAATTAATAATCTGACCCCCGATAACACATTCACCCCAACCACAGCCGAGGGTTGTTCAAAATGACAATGGCCTTCTGAGCGGAAAAAGTAAAGCCAAAACAGTCTGGTTTCAAATGTTTGCCTCAATCTAATATGTGACAACTATATTATCAACTGAGCTCCAGGTTACAGGTCAAGACAACTGATTGAACTGTATTGAACTTACACATGCACACAGATCATGAACATATTACTACCGTGCACACATACCCTGCTATGTGTGACCATGTCAGTTTTTCCTAAGATGTTGTATGACTAAACCTGACTTCTGAGAGGATGCAATGCAGGCTGAATTCAAAGAGAACCACTAGTCCCATGATACCACAGCACTGCATCCAACAGTTTCAAAAAAGATGCTGCACTGGACAATAGCCTTTGTTTATACACAATCTTATCTGGTTTCCCCTTAACCCTGTAATAAACTGCAGAGCAGTAAATTGTGTGAACCCTCCACCCTTTTCAAGTGTTAACTCAAAGCATTACTTCACTTTTCTGAATTTGACTGATGTTGTTTGGCAAGAAGATTGTAGGCATGCGAGATAAAGCAAACACACCATATAATAATGGAGGGGAAGGATTTGGAGTTGATAATGGGAAATAAGCTCATTTAGGAAATGTCAACTTGAGTGTCTGTATACAGCACATGGCTGCAGGAACCACTGACAATATGAATCATGAGCGACAACAAACTAGTCCTTCGTTTATGTGCTATTTATCCATCTGTTTACAGGCCGACATCACGCTGGCTACTGTAAAGAGATGGGAAAATACCCACATCCCTCACAAGAAGTGACACCATCAACAGTCACATGTTAGCCAACTGATATCATGGCAGTCCCCACACAATAGTCTGATTTAAGACACTGGTTTAAGACACTGGTCCTTGGTTGCGCAGTCTCATCTTTCACTCTGACATCTCACAGACTCAGTGTGATACACTGACAGTCTTTCCACTCTCCTTCTTGCCTATAAACACATTGCACGTTAATTTGATCTTTTTTGGGCCTGTTGCCCAAGTCTGACCTTTTATTGTATCACTTTCTCTTTTGCTTTTAATTTGCTATTTTCTATTCCGAATGTTTGCAGTTCTGCAGTAGTGAAAGTCTGAGTAGTGAAAATTCCACCTGAGTAATACTTCAGATTTTTTTGCCACAAGGGCATTTTGCATCACATACCAAAGCATGTGTCAGTCCTAGTGATATATAAAGCGTGGAGTTTCTAGAAGTTCAAGGGAAGCTCATTAGGGACATTCATGTAGGACAAATTTCAACTAACCTGACGTCCTATCATTAAAGCCTAAGTGTAACATTAGTAAAACATCTGCTGACTCAATTTAACAGTAGCACTAAAAGACAGAAATGTCACCTGAAAACCTTTAAACCTTTGTGATAAGATTTCCTCAGGCACACTCACAGGAAGTGAAATAATGGAGCTGGCTTCTTGGCTTTTACTGATGTGGAGAGACTTATATGGTCAAGAGGTATGAAACGTATAGCATAGAACAGGACAGGACAAGGTCAGCTTGCTGCCTAGCAACATCACAGGCAACCATTTTTATGTTCAAAGGGCCACACTGTGAGAAAGTGGTCTGTCAGGAGAGACTTCGCCAAGTGCTTGTCTGGAGACGTAGGTGAGAAGAGAAAACTGCAATGTTAAATGCCAAGATTTTATCCAAAGTGAAAGCAAAAGGACTTGGGCAATATTGCAAAGCATAAAACACTGAAAAACAGCTTCCTGTCTTCTGCTTTTCTACACACAAACTGGCTGATCCACCTAGCTACTGAAAGCAACCACTGCATTTTCTCAGGATGATGAAAGAAGAAAAACTTAGTTATGTTGGGCGATTGTGCAACAGCATACAGTGAGTTAACTTGAGAAAGCCTCACACTTGTCAGGACTGGCATGAACGACATTTAAATTGCCAGTGATGTTGTGACACGTCTCTCTCACGCAGCAGTATTAAATAATGACTTTGACATATCAGTTTAATTTACACGTTAATATAAACGGTATAGTTCTTACTTTTCCCCTCCTGTCATCATAGACTAGGGCATTTCCCATTGTTCAATATAAGTCCATTAACATGGAGTAAAGACTTGGCATTGGCCTTACCTGTTGAGAAACGCGTTGCCAAAGGCGTTGAGTTTGCGGAAGGGCTTCTTTGGGTCGACAACCAGAGCGTTACCGGGTATCACGCCCTCCTGATCGCCGTGCATCACCGCGATGAAAGAGTCTGTGGTCGGCTCCGGGCCAATCCGCATGCCGGGAAAGTCCTGCTCCATGAGGTGCCGGATGAAGGTGGTCTTCCCGGTAGAGTACTGGCCGACCAGGAGGACCATAGGCTTGTTGTCGAAGTCGGCATCTTCGAGTGCAGGGGAGTGGAAGTCGTGGAATCGATACGTGTCCTCCAGAGGGAAAAGTTTGGTCCGGTAAAGCCGCCGCAGCCCCTCCGACACGTTCTGGAACAGCTCCGGGTCCTTCTTCATAGTTTTTCTGAACATGGTTACTGATTGTAGCCCTTGGCTGACACCGCTGTGTCACTCTACCCTTGAGTTATTATATAGTTTGGTGGTATGGAGCTCTCACGCCGTCAGGAGAGTAGCTGCCTGCTGGAGTGAAGTAACGCCTGGGCGAGGTCTTACAAGTTTTTTCCCCACCCTCCGCTTTGCTAGCTAGCCACACACTGCGACTCACTCATTCGGGGAGGACTCTCTCTCTTCAGCTGACGTTAGCTAACGTAAGACAGCCAGACACTCACCAACACAAATACCTAGCTCTAACCAACGATATATTGTCTACTACGGGATAACTGCGACCGTAAACCTGTAGAAACTTCTCCTAACGGTTAGTTACCTCGGTTAGAAACCGGCTGTCAGTTGAAAACCAGCAAAGAAGGCTCGTCCCGGAAATCGGACACGCATACACTTCACAATAAAAGCCTAAATTCAAATTGTTTTAAATGTTATAAATCCCCCAAGATGGACACTTTAAAGGTCAACACAGCGCAATAACGATGCCAGTCAGCCAGTGTGCACCATTTAGGCATGTGTGTTCATACACACCTTAAGCATTTGCAATTTGTTACTATCCTATTGATTAGCAGTAAAAACCACATACTAGGCACACCACCATTCTTACATTTAAGTTTTATTTTTGCATATTACTAAATGTTTTGCTGCATCTTGCTCATTCCACTTTAAATGTATATTAATTTTCCTCCTTCATTGATAGAGTTAAGTATGCACATTCTGTAGTGAATTGTGAATTTGTCTTATTGCACTATAATTAATAATAATTGCCAAGTCCAATATCCCACCACTAACATTTCTTTCTGTACTTATATCAGATGTATTTGTTTTGTTTTATTTGACCATTGTGCTGCATGTATGACACTCGCATGACAGCCTTTTGTGCTTCTATAAATGTTTTGGTTTCAGATCTGTTCTTTTGTTTGTGGATCATTATTATCAAACTCTTGAAGTGACCTATTACAGTTTATATGTTGAATTTGTTAAGTTTATATCTCATATACTGTTGTGAGAGCATATGGATCCATTATAATAATTGTGATTTACATTCCCTTTTTTTCTTCTGCTTCTATAATTGTCTACTACCTTTTGTATAAGCTTTCATAAATTGGGAAGCTTTGGGTGTTTGACTCTTGAATAAAAATATTTATTTAGTCATTCATGAATATGTATAGGGAACTCCCAGAGTTTGCTTACTGGAAACGTCTTTTTTTATGTTCACATTTAGTTTCTGTTTTACTTTCAGAGAGCTCTATTAACTTGCATACACTTTCTCAACAAAAAAGCTAAAACACAGTTACTTACAAGATTACTGCAATTTTATTGTAAAAAGTACGTTGTACAGAAATAAGCATGAAATAGAGACAGTTTCCAAAAAAACACCAAAAAGAGCAAGTTATTAAACACAACTCAACAACCTCTATAAGTCAGATCTGTCAACTGTAAGTTGCTGAGGGCCAACAACTGTTCGATGACAAGAGGTGTCCCTCCACAGATAACAGCAGCTCCACTGGAATTTTGGAGTTTTTCCATATGGAGATGCTGTTACAGCTGGTGAGACCCACAGAAACAACACAGCTGGCCACAGGAAAGTGGTACTATTCATTCCACAGGAGTGGTTGTAGAGTTTTTGTTAATGTGCCAATACTGTAGATGGAGATTACTTCTAGTGCTGGAAATGTTCTTAGGTGTAATTGTAAAAGACGTTAACACTGTGTACAGATTGAGATACATATGTGTGTTGTATGGTATGGGAAATGGTCAGAAGAAGTCTGAAACATAGGTATGATTGCACAGTACCCTGAAACTCCTAGAACGTAAAAATGGTTAATAGATAATGATTATATAATATGACACTCTTGCAACAAGTGGAAAGGCTTTTACTCATATGAAACAACGCTGCCATCTTCTGGTCAGGCCGCACTGAAGATGTGTCTTCTGATCCTTTTAGTGCAGATTTTATAACCAACTCCTGTGATAATACCACCCACACCACAAAGGATCATTAAAACATCTTCCAGCCTTAAGTCTCCTGATCTTGGTTTTTACTGCTCCTAAGATTACATGTTACCCTCATGACATCAATAAAATCAGAGTAATTTACTCTGAAATGAATGAGTGCTTGGAGTCCACAGGGAGTGACAACCCAGCAAAACAATTTTAGCCTTTAGCCCATCAAAATTAATCTTTTACATATACGCACTGATATGGCTTTCAACACAGGGACCAGACAGGGCTGTGCATTGTATTCTTCTGTGGCCTCATCTCCCTTAACTTATCCTGACTGAGCTTCGACCCTTGAACCTCTCCTTCTGTAAAAAACAGAGTCATAAAGCAATTTAGGGGTAGACTAAAAAGACCTTCACCCTTATTATTCCCTTTGACTTTGTCTCCCCAGCTATACATTTTACCAGATAACCATGAAAGTGTATTTGTAGACTCTATATCTTGTGATAGGCTATTGACAGATAATCTCATCTGGTCAAATCTGTGACAAGAAATCAAGTTTGAGAAGATGCATCATCATTTTAAACAAGACTTTTGACCTGTCCAGTTGATTCAGTTTCACTCTACCCTTTGGACAGAAGTTAGATTAACTTTGACAGACTCATAATCTATGGCACTACATTGATTAACTTTTATTTCCTGAAGATGATATTTTAGTCTCCTATGATTCTACTCGACAACAGTTATTATGGATTATGGACACATAAACTGAGGATTTAAGGCAAAAATCTGACTAAATCGGACTAAAAGTACATGTAAAAAGTAGATTTTTAGCACTCTCTGCAGCTTTACAAATACATTTTTGGAAAACACAAGAAATGCATTTGTTGCCTGGTAATCAGAAAACAGGAAACATTTAAAATTTCATTTTCACTCATATACATTTTTTCAGTGTCAAACATGCCTAAAGGACGACCTGCAGTGATCAGAGAAAATTACTGCATTACTGTCATGGTGTGTGCTGAGGTAATATGTAATTCATTGGAAACACAAAAATCTATATACACCCAATCTGAACCAAACTGGTTCAAAGCTTCAGTTCATTAGTCACATTGATAGAACTATTAAGAGTTTATACTCACCAAATAAATAAAAAAGATGCCAATAATTTTCTCTAAAAAGAAATTACAAAAGAGGAAAAAGGCCACATTAAAATGTGAGGAAATAGTCACTGGGTGAGGAAAGAAGTAACACATATGTGACAGAGAAAGAAATCTTCCCATGCCTAATGGTAGATTCCTGAATGAGGGCTGCTTAAGACAGCATGGGGGGGGGAGAAAAATTAATCATTACACTCATGGTAAATATGTAACAGACCCATCCTGCTCATAAAACTCGGCAAATTGCATTGTTTTTAATCACCCACTGATATACGAGGATGGGATAAAATCATTCATGATGGAGAGCAGCCAATAAAAGACACCATCCAACCTCAGAGAAATCTAAAGCAGTCTCAGAGCCTTCATCAGTCAGTCTGTCAATGCGTGTTGCGCCCTCATAATGACCTATTTTTCATCACTCATTACTGATTAAGAAAGAATTTGATCTTTTTTCTCTAAACAAAGGGCCTGTTTTAAAATACGTTATATTTGCACAGTTCAGACAAAAGGTTTCTCAAAATATGGCATAAAATGTATTGTGTTTGTACAGTGATTGTGTTTGAGCCAACACTAAAATGTAATTTTCTCGTCACCTTGTCATATCCTGTGATAGAACAAATGTGGAGAAAGATTCTTAATATTTGTTAACAGTTCTTAACTGTGGGTTTGGGAAGAAAGGAACATTTTAAGAGCATTTATTAAGTTCAGTACTTAAGCATTATTATATCGGAGTGGATTTGTACTAAGTAAATGTAATTATTAATTAGGCTTTTCTAAATAAACTCGCTTTGTGTACATGTTTGCTTATCGTTGACTTATATTAAAAAAACTAAAGATCTTAATTAGTACGAGTATGTCTATTATAGCACTGCTTATGTGTTATAGGCTGGCTGTCAAGTGAGGACCTGTAAAGACTGCGGGTTTTTGAAACGAGAATAACGCGAGAATTTACCTGAAAGTATATTCTCGCGTTATTCTGCTTGACCTATGTAGGCTGCCGTACTGCTGAGGCGGTGTTAACAGTGTGAGTAGCTAACTAGCGTAGTCCATGTCCGAGTATTAGATGATATTACCTCTTTAAGATATAAAGATACGACCAATCTGTGGGGTTACATGTGAAGTACAACACACATCAACAGCTAAAGTAATGAGGAGTTTATTAGACCTTATGATATTTTTTTAATCATGCTAGGCTTCCCAGCTAGGATTCGCAATTTGAACGTTAGCCACATTAATGCTAATTTTAGTAACGTTGCATATGATGCTAAATAGCTATAACCTGCGAGCAGGGTAAACAAGTATGCTATGCGATTAATAGTCAAGGAAAGGTTCATATTTGTTCTCATTCTGTTAGGTTATTTGGCTATACTTAAACAGCTTCTATACATAGGACGGAGCTAACAATAAGTCAAAAACTCGTGTTGATTTTATAGAGTGATGTAAGTTTTCTGAAATAGTTAAAACTGTGTTGGGACAATTATTGTGTTTTAGTAATGGCAAATAACAGCAGTGTAAAAGTGTCATAATGAACGTTAATGATTGATTTTGGTATAATCTATTTCAGGTCGAAATGGCAGAGCTAACCACACTAGAGAGTCTGCTGGAGATGGGATTTGATAGGAACAGAGCGTGAGTCACAATAAATACAAGCATTTCAAGAGTTCTTGTATTTGATTATGGTTTTAGGAAGTGTGAGTATATCTGTGCTAAATTCAGACTGACCCTGCTAATTCCTTTTGTTGGTGTTTTAGGGAGAAGGCAGTGGTCAACACGGGGAATCAGGGAATAGAACAAGCCATGGACTGGTGAGTCTGACATATACAGGAATAATTCAACCATCTACTACTGTCACAGTCCAGCTCACCATTCTCTTGTCTACGTTTTTTCTGGATGTGCATTATTCAGGTTAATGGAACATGAGAATGACCCTGATATTGATGAACCCTATGTACTGCCTGTGGGGAACACCCTTGGGGGAGAAGCAGACAGTCAGTCCATCACAGAACAGCCAACACTAGCAGACACCGCTGAAGGTAGGGAAATGTGCTTTTAGAGGTCCTGATAGTGACATATGCCAAACACCACCATTTAAGTCCAGCAAACAGAAAAAACTAAATATAAGCAAACATTTTTGTGTGACATAGTTCCTGTACCTGTGTTCTGTGGTTAAACTTTCCACAGTGAGGTTTTGCTTTGATTTGTGGCTTTTTTTATTTAACTTTTATATAGACAGGTAAATTAAAGTTAAAGTAAGCAGCCAATTTTCAAGGGAGAAAGGACAAAGATGACACTAATCTCTTCTTCTCCTTCTCCTCTCTTCTCATGTGAATTTGTTCTGTATTCAGGGGAGGCTTGTGGAGACAGCAGCTACCTTTTGGATGACGATGAAAAGCAGCCAATGACGGAGGAGGAGAAACGTGAGCAAGTTAAGAGGTCAGAACTGTCAGGGCCTAAAACAGTTTATCTGTACTTAAACATGTAGAATAACTATTTGTTAAAACTATTACGGGCACAAATTTTGAAAACTTGAGCCTAGCCTCTAGTAAGCTAATGTCTTGTCTCGTTTCAGGCTAGAAGAGCTGATGCGGGTGAAGCAGGCTGAGAGAAGAGAGCGAGAGCGGGCAGAAGAGGTAGAGAGGGAGAAGCAGCGGAGGAGGCAGGGCCAAGAGCTGCAGCAGATTCGACAAAAAATTCAGGATGACGATATGAAGAAGTTAGCTGAGCAGCGCAGGAGAGAGAAGATGGAGGACAAATTAGCAAGGTAAGATTTATTAAGATACTTCCCAGAGCAAAGAAAAACCACCAAAGGCTGTTCAGCTTCCTGTCTTCCCTGTGTATTTCAGGGAGACCGAAGTTCTGCAACAAAGATAAAAATACTAGTCTGATAATCAGAAAAAAATATAATTAGATTTTGTATGAGATGTGTAAATATGTGACAGAAAGGAAGTGACAAATTCCAAATACAAATGAATATGCATCTTTACTAAATGGCAGAAGGTGCAAGTTCCTCAAACTGTATTCTTAAATTTAATTTTGTGACTTGACTTTATTTCTGTCAGGCAAAGGGTTAAAGACAAAATAGCGCGGGACAGAGAAGAGAGAGCGCAGAAGGTACGCCTGTCATTTGTCTGATTCACTTTTCCCCTTTCCCTCCTAACGTTTTTCTTTTTACACTAAACCAATAACTTAGATGTGAGTTTTTTTCCCTGTTCAGTTTGGAGGTGGAGGACCCACGACCATGGCTACATCGTCCCAACCTGCTGAGCCCAGCCCTTCATCACCCACCAGCCAGGGACCTCCACCCACTAAGAAGGAGTATGATGAGTCCAGGATACAGGTACAGGCCTACGCCATGTTTTTTGTCAAACCTGTGAAAAAAATGAAGGCAGAAATGTAGGAAACTATATAATTATAATATTAAACCTGTCCTCTACCTTGCCAACATTTTCTCTCCTCGACTTGCTGCTCCCTGGCTGTAAAGGTCCGTCTGCTGGACGGCTCGACCATCACAACAGTCTTCAAAGCCCAGGAGCCACTGGCGGCAGTGCGGGTCTACGTGCAGATGAATGGTAACACACCTGAGGGTCAAGACTTCACATTGCTGTCACCCTACCCCCGTCATGTCTACACTGAACTGGACATGGAGAAGCCCCTCAAAGAGCTGGGTGAGTACTGGATCATGGAGTAGTATGTAAGTAGATAACACGCGTTGGTATTTGGGTTGAAACATACTGGATGTTAAAGCACCGTTTGACAAGTTCCAATAACAATGAATTTAAATGGAAAGCACATTAATTTCAGTTATAAATGAAAACACCATTATCAGATGTCATTATCTACCAATGTGCCTCATGAAACCTGGGGGAATTTTTGTGATAACGTTATAAAAATAGACTTTAAATGTAAATTCTTAAGACCTGAATGTCATTGGAAGGACCTTGCCTTATTCTCAGTCGATCTGATCTGTAGGAGCTGAAAGACGAGCTTGCTGTGCTCACACATGTCAAACTGCAGCTGACCTTTTTTTTCCCTTCTGTGCTTTAAGGTTTGGTGCCTTCAGCTGTGCTGGTTGTTACCAAAAAGTGAGGTCCGAGGGATCTGCTCTGTGAGCCTACCTCATCTCCCCCACTACATCAACCCCAGAAACAGACTGATCCAGGAACAGAGCCCCCACCTTTTCATATCACTCAGTAAGCCAGATACCTGCACTAATACAGAGATGCAGATGGTGTGTGATAGATCCCAAAATTAATGTATGGACAAGATACATCCTCTGGGCTGATTTTACTGGCTGTAGATTGGCGCAGTGAGCCCGACGGTGACCTTTACCAACCAAGAGTGATGTGTAGATGTCTGGCTTCTGACTGATACGGCTTCAAAGAGCACTGCTTGTAGTTTCAACAACACATTTATAAGAATTTTACAGAACAAGAAAACTTTCATTTTAACCTGGTCCCCTCGTAGTGAAGTACAACGCAATACCTACTCAACTGGTTCTGACAGGGCCTTAAATTTCATGCCCACAATCTTCCTGATTTTGTGACATTCTACGTTGCCAGTTTTTTTATAAGTTAAAATACTGTATATGGACAGTTATGTCTACATAATCACAAATCTACTTACAATAAAGTTGACTTGGAGAATTATGTTGGACTGAATTTAATGAAATCACTTGCGCTCTATATTTTTCCAACTGTAAATTTGAAAGTATGTAGTTCGTAAGTAAATCTGTGCCATAGAACTTGTCTTTTGTCTTGGTGCCGATGTTTCTTCTTTAACAAAGAAGAAACATTGCTTATTATATAGTTCACCAGAAAACTGTTTCAAAATAATCCACAAAATAAAGAAGCTGTTTTAGTCAGCTGTCTTGATTTGCATCCTCTAAGTGTCACAAATACTGAAATGTAAAGTTTAAAGAGAACAAATCTAATGTTCTATAAGAATTTTCTTTAAAAACTTGTGAAATGTTTGAGCTGCTCAGAAATAAATAGCAGAAACAAGGGAAGCTACAGGTTTAAGTAAAAATTCTCTGTAGGTTCATCACTATGGTCGACCTGGTTCATTGTAATTTAAGACAAACAGACACCCTCACTTTTATGACATCTCTAAATTATTTTGACTCAAGCGAAAGACCATTAAAGATAAGTAGAGTGAAAATAAAAATAAAACAAATGAGATTATCTTCCCGCTGCCAGTGTCAGCAGTGCAGTGATGTACACAGAGTGCGATGAACAATGCACAAAAACAGGGGATGAGCAACATGAAGAGAAATAGACACAACACAGAGGAGACCTGACATGACACTATAAAACACCTTTATATACATTAGAAAAAAACAAGTAATAGCCTACTGTGTGGAATGGTACAAAAATGTCAATCATACATCACCTTTCAAGCTGGATAAACTCTATGACTTTAAAACACGAGCAAAGAGAGTTGGCGCACATACAAAAATAGTTCTTAAAATGCAGAGACACTGATGTTCTGAAAATGGGCGTCACGCTTTCCTTTTAAATAGCTCATAGGACACCATTTATTTTTAGAGCTCAACTCCAGCCTGTTGTTTTCACCAATCCAGGACAGCGAGGTACCTCAGAGGAAGGACGGAGAGGAGAGGATGCTGGGATTTATTCTAGCAAGACCAGTGACTGGATTGATCAGTTTGTAGTTCAGCTAAGAAGTCATCCTGGGTCAAGCTGCTTTCTGTGGTCTGGGCTGCTGGTTCCTCCATTTCTGTTCTCTCTTTAGCTGGAAGGATAGTAGCCCTGGTTGTAGTTCCAGGTGTTCTGGTAGCCGTAGCTGCTGTACTGTGGTTGCTGGAAATACATTAGTAACAACATATAAGTTAAGAAAACATGTCAAACTGCAAAAAAATCGTTTACCATGCATCTATCATTTTCTATTAAAAGGTGAACATTTGTGTGTCATAATCCTTGTCGTACCTGGTACCAGCTGCCATACCCTCCATAGCCGCTCTGTGCACTCATGTCAGCACCCATGATTGGAGGGGGTGGTGTGGTTATAGGGACATGTGGCATAGTAGATGGGACCTGCTCAGCGGAGCCGTCCTCAGTTTTACTCAGCTTCTCTGGATCCTCGTCTCTAAAAGTTTAATTATAATGAACAGTCAAACAAATTCTGGCAAAAAACGGTCTCTGAAAATATTTCCTCAATTGAGACAAATCATTAGTAAAGCCGATGGAACCAACAGAAATTAAATTTAATTCAAGAGAATTTGTTAAACAAGAGAATTAGTTGTTTTTATTATTTCTCTCTCACCCGTTCTCTGCTTCTCTCTTTGTCCCGCGAAGCGCATTCATTAGTTTCTGGTGCTCTTCATAGACAGAAAGCACACTGCAGAGGACAGGGAAGAGACCACCACAGTTTAAACGGCCAGCTAGATTGAATTTTTGGGTTTTGTATCTGTAATTGTGCATCAACAATGATTAGTAGACTTGGGTTGAACTCTGACCTCTGGATGGAATTACTGAAGTCCTCTGTGAACTGCAGGCGTCTCTGAGAAAAGATGATCTTGGTGTGAGGGGCGAGAGGAGCTGCCAGGGCTCGCGTCACACACTCCTGCACGGCCTCAGCTGAGGACCAGGGGTCTCCTGACACCTCTAGCTCCAACAGGTTTAAGTGCAATTTATCATTATCCTGAGCAGCGATGCGTTAAGATAAGGAGAAAGACAGAGTTAAAAATGAACTGGCAGCATCGGTTACAAAGAATTTAGGTGTAGTATCATGGACCACATGAACAATCACGTTAATATTTGGTGCATAACTGTAGGCGTCTCACCGGACTAATTTCCAGAGCCTCCTGTAAAACCCTGCGGGCTCTGCTGGCGTTCCTGCCCAGTTTCAGCAGCAGACGAGCCAGTTTGATGGAGTAGAAAGCGTGTAACGTGGGCGTTTCTTTGGATTCAGCCACCGCCTGCTCCAGCAAGGCCTCAGATTGGTCTAGCTGGCCCGCTCGTCTTTCCAGAGCAGCCCTGCGAAGACGGACCACTGCCAACCCTGGCACATTTTTCTCCAGGGCCTCCAACACTTGCCGAGCTGCAGTTAAGTCACCTAAGGAAGATGAAGGATCTGTCATGTGTGAAGGCTTCACAATGTGAAATAAAAACATTTATCCAACAGTGTCATGAGAAGACTGATGCGTTTGATCATATGTTTTCACACGTTATGTTTCCGCATCAGTGTGCAGGTTAAAGCGCCTCAAAAACCTGTTAAATCAACACATCAACCACTGTAAACCACTATTAAAATGGTATAAGTGGTTATATTTATACAGTGAGGATCACTAAAACAAAAAAAATAGTTCTACGTGTGTGTCGACCAGCGGCTTTTCCACTGATCTACTCGGCATCAGCAAAGGCAGGGAAGAAGTGGACTAGCAGCAAACTAAGATTTACACAATTCAGGATTCTTTATTTTAAAAATGAGGATAATTCATTCAAGACCTCTGGCTGAACACACACAAAACGTGTTGGCGAGTGCTCAACGAAAACAGAAACCAGTGGATGTTCTTTCGTACCGTGTCTCTCCTCAAACGTGGCCCAGTGCATGTGGATGTTGGGTTTGTTCGTCAGGTGGATCTCACACGCTCGCCTGTAAACGGCTCGAGCCTCATCCACACTCTGCAGCTCCAGGTACTGTATGTACTGAACACACAAACACACACGCTGACATTAAGCACAGACCGTGTAAAAGCTCCACTAGACACTGCTGCGCAGAAATATGCTAGTGTGTGATTCATGTAAATACATTATCAGGTACAAACAAACTTTTGTCTTACCCTTGTCCAGAACTCCTCATACAGCGCACAGGAAATTAAGCAGCGCTCAAAGAGGATGCGAACCCTGTGATCGTCACGAGCAACTGCAGCATCTCCTGGTCCTCCCTGAGGCTGTGCTATGACCTCTGACCCCTCTGTGGCTGCCTGGTTTG
This sequence comes from Microctenopoma stevenorrisi, assembly GCA_032270685.1. NCBI lineage: Eukaryota > Metazoa > Chordata > Actinopteri > Anabantiformes > Anabantidae > Microctenopoma > Microctenopoma stevenorrisi. Next base: position 11,840,216 of record JAUMTR010000002.1, read on the forward strand.
GATCTAAACGAGGAGACAATGGTGTCAAAAACTGCCAACACATACAAATGAGATGATGAATCAAAAGGAGACATCGGACTGGAGCTTCGCTAGGTAGTTACCTTGTTCGGGATCTTGACTGGCGTCCTTGTTCAGCTGAGCAATCTCCCAGTCCAGGTAGGAGTGCCAGGCCCGCAGCTGCAGACGGTCAAGTGGTTTAACGTGGAAATACGGCCGTTTGATCTGAAGATGGAGAGAGAAGACATCAAGTGGGTTTTTTATGTAGGCGAGGCGAGCCGAGTGCAACCTGTACTTTAAAGAAGTTAAAACGAAGAACGTTTAAAGAAATAATAATAAACAGCACTTGCTGCACTCTGTGCAGTGAAACGCAACACTGTTAATAAAATATTCATTATTATTATTATTAAATTAAAAAAACATGTAATCATCAGTGAATTCTTTTACATGGAGAAAGGGAAGGAAACACAGAATGTGAGGAGAGAAGAATAAAACTCACAGCATCTTCAAAGTGCCATCTATCGCGAACCTCTCCCTCGTTGTCCTGATAAACTCTGTCCCTTCCGATCAGCACTTGTTCTCTAATCTTCTGCATGAGTTCCTCCTAAACACAGATAGGACACAACATGTTTTGGTCATTTCCTTAATTTATATCTCACCATGTTTACGAATTCCCACTGCACTTTATCCTTACAGGGGGAGCATGAGGCCGTCGGGTGTTACTCACTGTGTCGGTTCCCTCTGGCGTGGCAGGCTGCTCTTCACCTGGCGGCCTCTCTGCCTCCTCCTCTTGGGCTTGTTCAGCGCGCTCCGCCTTCTGACTTTCACGACATGATGCTCTCAGCTCCTCGTACTCCTCTGGAGGAAGCACCTCTTTGGGTTCATGGCTGTTCAGGTGTTCCTTAAACCTGATGGGTTGCAGGAGAAAGGACAAGAGGAAATGTAAAGAAGAATAATCACCTTTATTTTCATTGTTACATGTTACAACAAAATTTGTCTTCTGCATTTGACCCATCCCGCCTTGGGGAGAGCGGTGAGCAGCCACAGGCAGCGCTCAGGGAGCTAGCGCTGGGTGTCTCGCTCAGGGACACACCTGGGGATGGGCTGGGTGACTCAGCTGGGAATCGATCCTGCTATTTCTGCATCCCAGCCCTCTGCCTTAACCACTGAGCTACCAGGCGTGAAAGGGACAAAGACAGCTGTTCAGGTAGGAGAACCACTTGTAAAAGGTTGTGCCGTGTGTGCAATCTTACTTGTCGTAGTGTGTGTTGTAAAGCTGGGTGGGGACTGTGAGAACTCTGTCGAGGACGGCTGCTGCATTCCTCATGTTCCCCTGTTCCTTCTCCCACTCAACATAGAGATCCCAGAGCCGGTCTGAGTGGAAGTCCAGACCTGCTGCTGCAACCGCATCCTCAAACACACTGAAGGCAGAAGTTGGAGGACCATTAAAACGGGAAATCAACTTTCAGCTTGTTCTTTATCAAGTGCACAGATTCATGCATCCGCAGTAAACTCTAGCAGGAAACTCTAGCAGGAAACTTTCCTGCTAAGTAATATTCTTATGGAAACCCGGTTTAAAACAAAGCATTTTACCAAAATCAGAACAAAAGCTTGTCTTTTAGTGGTAAAAAACAGACATTCTGCTTGTAAGTCTGTATGAAATCCGACTTAAGGCTGTATGTATGCGAGACGGCGTTTGTATACCTGCGAATTCGTGCGGGTGACTCAGGCAGGTTCATGTCCAGCGTTCCCAGCAGCAGGTTGATGTAGTGGATCCACAGATCTACACTCAGAGGGATTGCCTGGAGACCCTGAACACACACCTGACAGCCAGAAAAGCCAGTGAAAAACACGTAAATGCACTTTGCATATTCAGAGTTTGAGTGAATGATCCAATTTCTTGTTTTACCTCCTCTGCTTTGTCGTTGTATCCCGCGCGGCGCTCCAGGTCAGCATATTTCTTCCAGTAGCCGTAGCAGAGTGGATAGCGAGCAAGAAAGGCCACTAGTGCTCTGCGTGATGCTGTTATGTGACTCTGAACAGATGAGAGAAAAATTAGCAAGTGAAAACTGCTGCTGAGGAACCAAATTCCGCTGGTTCTGGCTCTGCACACACCTCTTGCTCGCAGTATTGCAGTAGATCCGTCCAGCTGGTGAAGTCATGAGGATTCTCGTGGGTGGCCTTCCACATACGCTCAAAGTCAGCAGGAAGTTCCCTCTCCTCGTCTTCTCCACCTGGAAGCATGGAGAAGGAAGCAGGGATGGGGCCCACAGGTGCCTCAGGTTCAGCGGCAGCGCTGCCATTTTCTTCTGACAACTCAGTCATCTCAATTGGAGGCTGTGGCAGAACATCAGAAGGCTCCATGGCTGAAATGGGGAGAAATAAAAAAGGTAAAAACCTCAGCTGAAACTCCCTTTGTTTTCCCATAATGCTTGTTCAATAACCTGATGCCCTGTTTTAACCAGTGAAATATGCTTCGGAAAAAAGTGTCAAACTATACAATACCATACAATTTTAAAATATATATACAGAATTTCAGAAGACATCTGATGTTTACAGTTTGCTTATTGTTTAACCAAGAACCCAACAAGAGGAGTATTTTACACGGCTTTATTATTATATGATCAGTTATACATTGTATGTGTACACAGGAAAGGAAGCTAATAGAAGCTCGTATCTGAGGTGGAACCACAGAACAGCTGGATTTATCATAACCTACATTTGAATTTCCAAAGTATGTCTATTACACTTTCATTATTACTTAATGAACAAATCAGCAGGCTAATCAACATGTTATTTATTCTGCAACATATTGTTATTGAATGAAAAGTATGAATACCACAACTGTTCACAGGTTCCCAAATCACCGGCATCTTCAAAAGGTTTATTTAACTAACAGTCCAAAACATTTACTTTCTCATACATTTCACAACATTTTAACAGGGATCACTGATTATTGTAGTTAGTGACTTATGTCAAAGCTACTTAGAAACATCACACTGGATTTTCCAAGAAAAAGCTTTTTTATGTTGTTTATGATTATTAGTCTCTATTACTAATATTTAAATGCATTCACGCACTTATCATTTTGTAGAAAATTATGTTTATTCATTTTACATCAATAATACCAGATATGCTGCTGGATATAAAGGTAAATCATTGCTATAACTGCTGCCGACGATTCACATATGACTAAATACGCAACAAAAAAAAAAGAAAAATAACTTTTCTTGTTTGTTTGTTTTTTTAAATGACATCGTGCCGACACCCGCTGTTTGTTTCATTCATAAAAGCTCAACGCTTTACTTCAGACACCGGTACCTCCACTACCTATGTGGTAGGTGAACATAAAACAACTAATTTGCCATAATGAAAAGTGGTCAACAGTCATCAATCACTTTGTTAACACGGGAAATTAGGCTAATTAAAGTAAAGACACTGCTGTTTCGTGGTGTGTGTAGTTGAAATCACGTTAGCCTAGCCTAGCTTGTCATGCTGGTTCTGCAAAAACGTCTGATCAGAGCCCTCATTCATAGTCTCCTCAGATAAAACTGGAGGTCAGTGATATATTCAAAACGAGCCATATGTGCGGAACATAAATTCAGCAACAATAATTAGAATACCTGGAGACTCTTCGAGCTCCCCGTTGCCGCTCATCTCCTCGCAGCCTTCCGCCGCCATGATGGAAACCGTCTTGGTGACATCATCCAGGTGCGACAAGAAGACGTTGGTTCAATGACTAAAGGAAAGTGTCGGGAATACCACAACAAATCCTCTGTGCCAATACATCAGTTGGTAATAATTTTGACTTGCTTGTGCTAGTAAGATAACATTTTGCAACGTGTTTAGGTTTCAATGAAACTATAAAAAATAAACACTTTAAAAGAAAAGGTTTTTCTCATTCTTTTACCTTTAAGATTTTTTTGCCCCATTGACTCCCATTATCTAATCTTAACACATACATTTTTATTCTACTCTAAATTTACTTATGACAACCTTTTCAATCTAAGATTTTGGATTGAAATTATTTTTAATTCATATACACGCATGTGTGCGCACACATAATTTGTTCTCAGGTCCTGTTGCTGCAACGTTATAGGTTTGCTCAAGCAAGGGAAACAAAAGGAGCAAAGGGAAGAGACAGCAGTAGAGGCAGGGCTCTTGTAGGCGGAACTATTGTTCGCAGTTTAAGGTTCTGCCCGACCCCTTTTATCGACGCTCCTGTTACCTGTACTCTGCAGCTGTCAGTTAGCTTCACACCTGGATAAAGAAGTGTAAAAAATTAGATAAATTAAAAAAATTGTGCCTGATAATACCCAGCTTCACGTGACAAGAGTAAGCAGGCAGCTCCTGCAGGATGAAGGAACTGATACCACTGACTGGCCTGCTGCGACAGTTCTTCAGTTTTTCTTTGAATTAAGCCTTCTGTAGCTTGATCATTTTCAAACGATGTGACATTTTCATTTGTTCAGTGTTTCTTTAATTTTTTGAGCAGTGTATAAACTAAAATTTACATACATGATATTATCTAGGTTTAGCATAGTATTTAATGTTAATCTTTTAAACTAAGTTTTAATACAAGCAAGTGATATTTTATTTCTTGCTAAATAAAAAAGCTATAACTGCATAAAGTCATTTCACAAAACCATAAACATCTTTCACATTTGGTCAATTTTATTTTCACTTGGTCTCATCTTTTACAGGATTTCTGACAACTTTGACAGCTGAAGTCTGTTCCTTCACTTGCATTTCCGCTAAGTCAAGCCATCACCAACAAAATTGCAGAAACATGTACATTTAGGATCATAAAAAAAAAAACAATCATGATGACAAAGTCAGAAAAACCACTGAAAGGTCAGATGATTTTAATAAACGAGACAAAAACCAGTATCTAGAAAATAATTTGAATAGTTTTGACAGCCCAGTATTGAGTTGGATGATGAAGTCTCTAAATTTGAGTTGTTAGTTATACTGACAATTATACACTGGACATCTAGTAACACATGAAAATCTAAACTTTTAATTCTTACTCTCTTAAGTGCATTAAAAAGTAATCTAGTAAACAGCATTGGAAAAAGAATGTAATAAAACGAAGACAGCACATCAAAGGATGATTGACTATCAGTGGTTCTGGCCCCTGAAGTGATTCCCACTGCCAAAGCTGTTCAAGTTGTAGCCACTGACCAACCTGACCACTTCTGTGGCGAAGCGATATGAAAGAATAATTTCCATGCTGACAGATTCATCACTCAGGAACTGAGGGAGAGGCTGCACAAAAATGAACCAGCCAGTATTGGTAAGAAACACTTTTGTGGCATCAGGACAACTGGAAACTTCAGGATGAAAGTGCAGCACAGAGCCACAGAGCATTGGTAGGCCTTCCCTACATGTATGAAATGTGGCACGAGAGTTGAGCTACTTTAAGTGCTTGGCTTACAAAGAGGGATGGAATGAATCAAATTAGAAGCAGACAGGGGGAATAACCAGCAGGTGGCGCATGTGCTTTGAGTGGGAGCCTTCATTTTGGACAAGGAAAAAAAACATGACAAGAAGTGCCTGAACTTTTCTTTCTCAACCTCAAGGATTCATTTATAAAGTTGCTCAGTTGTTGTTAGTTTGAACTTTGTGATAATTATTCAGTTGGATTGTAACATTTCTGTTGTGACTTACACTGTGACTGAACAAAAGAGGGACATGGTTGAGACGTTACATGGTTCAGTATGACTAACAGGTCTACATGGGTGTGTGCACGCAACTGTATGTACTTGTGTTATTGAAATGGTGGCTCTCCTGTTGTCTTGCTTGGGTTTCAGCAGCCTCGTTTCTGCACCTGTCCCTCCATAAATTCAGTCCAGTCATTTTCTCCTCCTGCTCCTCCTCATCTCCCATCTCCGTGATTACTGAAGTGTCACGGTCCAGTCAGTTCCTGCGTTCATGCCAGGTTTACGGAGCGTCAACACAGACATGGAGGCATCAAAGTCAAACTCTACTGGGCTCTCCTGACCATCTGCAAAACCAAAGAGGAAAGTGTGTGAAAACAGGATTTTCAGCATTTCACATCGTCTACTATCAAAGCGGAACAGATGTACAGTGGAAAACTCACCAGCAGTCTTAACTGTAACCTTGCTGGGTTTACTGGCTCCCAGTATGACAATGCGTTCAATCCAAGAGCGAGTAGTGAACTGGGCATCTGGAGCAAGGTTACTGTGGACAGATGTTGGATTGAAGAGGTATTGTGTTAAAATGATAACGTAACAGTAAAAATCCAGATTATTAATGGGAATCTTAATGTATTTGTAAGAATAGATTTGTTACAAAAACATTTAAAGCCGTGTTACATTCAGATAATATTTAGAGAGCTCATTCTTGAAGTGAGACAATATTCATCACTCACACAGAAGAGAGGATATTCTTGGCAAAAGACAGCCTCCTGTGGATGAACTCCTTCTTTTCATAGTTAAAGGTGTGGCCATCGTCTATGTAGAGCTCACCCTCTGCAGTTCTCTGTCGGACAAACAGGACAAGTCAGAGTATGACATAAATCAGAAGAGCATCACCAATGTGTCTTTCAACTGCCATCAGAGTGCGTAGATTTGGTTTACCTGAAGATTAAGAGCCACGTATAGAGTGTAAGGATCGTGCTCCATGCAGGAAGAGGACCTGCGAACTCTGAGCTTCCTGGGAATAATGGAGCCACCACGCTGGAAAACAGGGATCTTAAAAAAAAAACAAAAAAAAAAACACAGAATGGACAAACCTTTTAAAATGATGGGTCTCTAATCTAGAAACTTGTGTTTGAATTGTTTGCACACAGACATATTCAGTATGAAAGGGATGTGTGCGAGTCTTACAGAACTTATGGTGACGGGGATGTAAAGGTTCTGGGCTCCGTTGTGCTTCTGGAAGGTGTGGACATCAAACCAAACCTGAAAAACAAACAGTTTAAAGACAAAGAAGCCTGCATCTGCAAGTCTGTCCTATTTTTTAAAAAGCTGGTTATGTGTGGTTAGGTGTCTGTGCTTCTGCCTCCTCTTACCTCGTCTTTGCCAGGCAGGTATGCCGTGACTCCCCTGGCTGCCTCCTCGGTAACTGGATGCACCAGCAAATCTCTTCCTGCAGCAGAGTTAAACAACTTTAGACTAACAAAAAATGTTTTGAATGATGTTCATTATTAATTTCCCCTTGTAACTGAACAGCTGTACGTGCAAAAAAAGATTAGATCACGTCAACAGGTTTTCTCACCGATCAAGAACTCGTCATCCGAAGCAAAGGTAGCAGGATCCTGAGGATACTCCACCCACAGAGGTCTGCAACAGAGATGAGCATCAAAGAAATTAATCTCGTGGTCAGAACTTGCTGATGTTGCATGCTGCACAATATTAACACTGGAATTAAACTATTAATACACGTTATGCTTATGCATACAGCTTCCTGCTTTCTTAGCATTAAGATCAGTGGAGATTAAGGACAAGCATGAGAATATCCATTTCAAATTATATTAGTACAGGGTGTCTATAAAAAATCCTCCCTGCTCTGTGCTCACCTCATGACAGGCTGTCCAGTGCGGTGGGCCTGGTAGAACTGCTGGTACCAGTAGGGCAGGAGGGTGTAGCGCTGGCGAACTGCTTCACGAATCAGTGCTGTGTTTTCTGGACCAAACAGCCAGGGTTCACGGCGAGGTGTGTCCAGGTGGGCATGAGCCCTGAAGAACGGCTGGTACGCCCCCGTCTGGTACCAACGCACCAGCAGCTCAGTGCTTGGGGACTTGAAGAAACCACCAACATCAGCTATGAGATAAAGGAGGTCAATGTTAGTCAAGTTTGGGCTTCTCGTAGCTCAGCTCGTCACACGTTATCCAATTGTGATCGGAGTCTCTGACTCTGATTACTGGTAAACGATATAACTGCAACTAGATTATCTAGGGAATCTGTGCCATCACCATGGTAACACCTCATGCTCTTTATCTGTGTACATTTCTATGACAACATTAACACCCTGGGGGGTCTTTGCCAGAGTTATATGAGACAAACACATTTTATTCGGCGTTTTTACTCTCACAGTCCTGTTTCACTATTATTTGTAGGAAACATACAACAATCAAATATCTATTTTATTACACTTAATTATGGAACATTTTGAACTGACTAGACTCCAAACAGCTACTTCCATATTTAAGCATTTTAGCATAAAGCCTCTTTTACGTTAATGAGTGTAGGTATAATATCCTTGTCCTCACCATCTACCACTTAATACAATTCATAGTTTTATCAAAAACAGCTATTACAGCCACTCATCTACATGCACTGTTTGGTGTAAAGACAAATAAAGTCTGATATATACTCACCACCACAGAAAGATATTCCAACCAGGCCAAGGCTCAGACACATGGGGATTGAGATTTTTAGATGTTCCCACTCCGCAGCATTATCTCCTGTCCACACAGCCCCTGCAAACAAAAAAACATTGAGACACTCTTTAAATGCTCTAAAATAAGAGCCTATCTGTCTATTATTGGACAAATGAAAAGAAAAGGAGCAGTGAAGGGCTAACCGTAGCGCTGTGACCCAGCAAAGAAGGCTCTGGTCAGGACGAATGGTCGTTCTGTTCCTCCTGACCTCTTGACTAGGCCGTCCGCTGTTGCCATTTGCTGCAGGTTGTATACATGATGATCAGTAAGGTAGAGAAGGAGCATTTTTCAGCTTTCTTTTAAAGCAATACACTGAACCTTAACAGTGTAATCACACGACTAAAGACTGTAAAGTAGTTTTTTCCTAATGCTGGAAAGCAGTAGGTCAAAGGAAAGTATAACTGGTGATACATTTTCCACTTGTCTAAACTTCAGCAGGAATTTCTGACAACTCCATGACTACTGCCAAGGAAAAAGCTAAGTGAAAATGTCCTAACTCAAACTAGCAGTTTTGAATCATTTCATCAATATCTGGTTAGTGTGTGACCTTTCCACACAATAAAAGCTGCCAAAAGGATTGAAGGAATAGAAAAGTGAAAAACATGGACAGTCTGATCTAGACTTTAGGAAAAGGTTCGGCTTTCTTACTCACCACATAGAAACCATAAAGGTTGTGCACGTCGCGATGCTCCCAGGCTCCGTGAGTTGCATCCTTGTGCATGGTGACTTCCGGCCCATTGAAGACTGATGGCTCATTCATGTCATTCCATGTAAAGAGGTTCTCCATGGAACCCTGGAGAATGTAGAGAGGTTTTAGGGTTTTAGTCTTCAGGCTAAAGGTTCAATTTTATGCCCGTGAATAGAGTCGGAAATTAAAAATCTTCACAGTTGTTGAATGAAAGAATGAAAATCTCCTGTCCAGTGTCCCAGATTAATGACAATTTATCTAATACTGGATTATTATCTAATACAGACAGAAGTCTTCAAGCTTACCTCATACTGATCGTAGGCAAACATGCTGGCCCACCAGTCCCTCATCTCTGTACGGGTGAAGTCTGGATAGCCGGCACTACCTGAAGGACATTATCCATCCAGAGGAAAGGAATATGCATGAGACACAGTGACAATGAGCTGTAATGAATGTGATGTGTCTCCGTGACGATCCAGTGAATGCGCCGTCAGGTGAATAAGAGGCGAGTCTCTTACCAGGCCAGCACCAGCCCTCATAGTCTCCTCCATCTCTATTTTTGACATAGAAACCCCGAGAGCGGATTTCGTTATGGATCTTGTAGTTGCTGTCTATTTTGATATGAGGGTCCACAATGGCCACCATCTATAAAATGGTGTAAAAGAGGAAATTGAGCAGGAGACCTTGATATGTAAGGTCATTCACCGAGGTTTTAAGTGAAACAGCAAAATAGACAAAGGGGAACAGTTATTTTCTGATGGATTATATATAATCTGTACCTTGCGTCTCTTGTCCATGAGACCCTGCAGCATTTCCTTCGGTGTTGAAAACTTGTGTGGATCCCAGGTGAAGTAGCGCTTTCCATCTGCATGCTCAATGTCAAGCCAGATGAAGTCATATGGGATGTCATGCTCATCAAAGCCTGCATCCACTGACTGCACGTCTTCCTGGTCGTTGTAGTTCCAGCGGCACTGATGGTAGGCCAGAGAGGCCAAAGAAGGGAATGACTGGGTGCCTGAAGGAAGGTGAGGTAAGAGAACAAAACTAGAGCTTAGAGGTGTACACTATGAAAAGGACAGTGGAAGGCTCGGTGAACCCAGCGCCTACAAATCTTCCTACCTGTAAGGGATGCATACTGGGAAAAAACGTCTTTCGGTGTTGGTCCAAGCATAATGAAGACATCGATGATGCCACTTTCAGAAATCCAACGTACATCTGTCTGTGGTGTCTCACTGGAGCCCTGAACATAATCCAGCATCTTGCCAAACACCGTCTGAAGAGAGAGAGCGGGTACTGTGATTTTGTACAACTGTCAAACTATGACTAAGGAACCAAAAGTGAAAACAACTACTTCAGCAACAGAAAAGACGAACCTTTCCAGCTGTGTTGGAGCTGATGTCCACCCAGGTTTCAGCAGCATTCAGCCAGAAGATGCCCGTTGTCCGCTGGGTGTTGTGAGCTAGCATCACTGGCACGGCTCCATACAGGGCCATGGGGTTGTACAGCTCATACTGGAACACATCCAGGTTATAGAGCCGATACGGGTCTCCATTACTGGAACACACAAGCTTACCAGTTTAATATATAAATTCAGGCTCAGTGTGAACTCTAACTCATGTTGTATGACGCTTCCTGTTGCCACTCACTCTGTTGTTTTGAGCCGGAGGGTTTCTGCATGCTCTGGGATACCATAAACGTGCTCCACCCCTGGCAAGGAAAAGTCTAAACTAACAGCAGATGGACCTGTCGACCAAGAAAAACAGTTAGAAGACAAATATTTAACAGAACTATGAAGAATCAGATCTGGACATTGCAGAGTTGTGCATTCACATATGAAGAGAAAGTATCTCAAAGTAGAGCCAGTTACAAGATTAGAAGGGAGACGCTCACAGGACAAAGTCTGGGTAACATACAATCCAACTGATTCATATATTTGCGTTCTCACATGCAGCTCACCCAGGTAACGTCTAGAGAAGTTCAGGGTTCCAGTGCGTATGCGAAAACAGCTTGTTATTTTCTTCACCAACACCATACGCCGATGTTATGGCACTGTAACCACAGGACTTACCATTAGGTTTACTGTCCGAGTGCGATTTAAAAGTTTCGTCCCACATCCCGTCCTCTATTTTCTCTTCCTCTTCTTTTGCTGTCTGACAGGCAAATGGAGAAACTCAGATATGTTGTAGACATTGTGTGTTTAAAATAAAAGGGAGAAGAGAAAAAGAAAGTATTTTAGTTTGTAATACCTCATCCTGGTTTGCCGCATCAGCCTCCTCCTTCTTCTCAGTCTCTGCCTGACTGTTATATTAGATTAAAGGGGGGAGGGGGGGGTATGGCAAAAATAAGTGTCACTTTGACAAAGTCAAACAATCTAGTAATGGCTAACAATATATGGGATTATAAACAAACTATGAGAAAAAATAACAGAACATACAACCGGGGGGGGGTGGGGGTGGTAACTGGCCGCTGAATCCACACTGACAACTAACAAGTATACAGTGACTTAGCTGTAATGACAAAGGGGACTGAGCAACTCCCTGCCTTGTGGCTATTTCAAGCTGGGCATCATGAGACAGGAGCTCTAGAGGCTGCAACATGTAATACTGTACATAGAAAGCTCTTTAAAAAAAGGACCGTCTGATACCCCGTGGATCCCATAAACCAAGGCTTAATTCATGGTAAAGCGCCAAAGATCCCTTCACATAAACATTTGAGTCACAGGCATTCGTGGAGGAGCATGTTCTGCGGTTGCACACAAGAGATGTTGCCATTGGATTTGGGAAAAGGGCGAAAAATGTATAGTAAGGCTAAAACTATCTGGTGGGACACAGGCTACATCTTGGTGAAGACAGAAATGCTCAGTCTGCACCACTGTCTTTTGACTACTGAAGCCATTTCTCAGGCTAAACTGGACATGGGTAACAAACACTTCCAATCAGATTTACTGGTCGAGTTGAGCTACTGCAGTGTTAGAACAGACGAGATCAGACGAGCAGCTGGAGACATCAGATGTGCATGAATTGGTTGGGAAATGGTGAATGGTAAAATCACTGCTGGACCTACAGCCTGATCTCCCAGTGCACATTTCCTCTGATGAGCAGGATTAATGGTTTTCGTTTGTTTAATAAAATGAAAAAAACTAATCAGCATCCTTTGTTTCCATCTTTGCTTAAATGATCCAGGTCTGAGTCGAATCAAACACCGTCATGCACACACTCACCCCTCTCTCTCATTCACATTCATTTGGGAGTAAACAGCACGTTGTGTGATGGGATTCCCTACATTTTATGTCACTATTAGCAGCATTAGCACAACGAACAGAACACACTTACAAAGCTTAAGGATCTTTACCTAGAGAAAACCCTCTTGATATTATCCCACACGCTAGCCACTGTGCTAGTTACTTTATAGGAGAAACTAGGATGATAGGGAGAAGAGGACAGAACAACCAGTCAGAGACAATACTCAAAAAACAAACCATTTCATGGGAACAAAAACAAAAATCATCCACTGAGACTGAGGACGTGGATTAAAAGAGGGCTGAGATTTGTACATGTGTGTGCATGCGTGGTTTCTCACGTGTCCTTGCGCATCCTCAGGTGCTCAAAAGTGAGCAGGCCACGCGAGTTAAGCGACATCACCACGTCATGTCCTTCCACGATGTCCAGTCGGAAGGGGCGGGCGCTAACGATGACCCTCTGAGACTCCGCACCCAGGGACAACACCACCCCGTTCTCGTCCTGAGACAAAAGAGACAGGCTGAGGCAGAGAGAGAGAGGGGGAGAGAAGTAAAGGTCAGTAAAGGACTTATTTTTGATAAAGAAAACTGAGGACAAAAAACAAAGAACTTAATTAGTCCAGCCCTTTTTTATCTATCTTTGCAGCATCTGCTCTAAAACTGTAGTAGGCTTCCCAGATTCAACCCTGGTGAAGATTAAAACTTCAAGGTTGTGAAGTTGAAATGAGAGCGAGATAAAGCCAGAAAGCAATTATCTGCAAAGGTTAGTTCTTTATAAGAAGGTTCTTTGTTTCACTAAGAATTTATATTCAGAGTTTCACTTCTCACATTCCTGCCACCATTACAGCCATGTTCTACACCATGAGTACATGGATCTCACTACAGCAGAATATGAATGTTTGGTTTCTTTGTATTTACAATCAGCTCTTGATACATTATTTATCAGTTATGTGCTACATAATTCACATCTCTCTTTGAGACATTTATTTACTACTTGGCTTTTTTTTTAATTTAAAACCATTGGACGGTTCATATTTTAACTTACTGTAATATGTGGAGATTCTATACATTATCCTTATCAATATTTAAATTATTTTGTAAAGGTTCCTACTAAATTTAAACATGTCTGTCAAGATATCTACAGTAAAATAGGGATTCTTCCACCGTTCAACCATCTGAGATTACTCTCGTTTGTTTTACCTTCTACAAAAAATATATAATTGACAAGGACAATTAAAAGTCGAGTTCTGGCAACTGGACTTCTTTTATTGCATTTGCATTTTATTGCATTTATTGAATTGCAATTGACAATTCACCAGGACAGGACTATTTCATTTAGCCTTTTCGTTTTGGCTCTGTAACAGCAAAACCACCTTGCACCCACAGCACACAGTCAGTTATACACCTGCGAGACTTACGGCTCTGTAGGTGGCTCCCTGATGAGCACGTCTGGGACCTCATAGCGAGGCTTCAGTGGCTTCAACTCATTAATCTTGACCCTGGTTATGTTTCCTTGGAGGCGGTAGAGCTCAAGCAGCAGACGCACCTGATGCAGAAAGCCAAAGAGAGGGGGTGAGACAGGGAGGTGTGTGGGGTGGCATATAGGAGAACCAGTACAGAAGGAGGTTCAGAAGAATTTGAAAACTGGTGTTTGATAAAAGCATGTTAATTTTCACTAAATGGGAAATAAACTAACTTTCAGCCAATGCATAAATCAAGTTCATGGATTAAAAATGTTCAGTTGTGATACAATAACTGGTAGACTGTGTGAATGATGTTGTTATGTGAGACTTACTTTATTGTTGTCATTGATGAGCTGCAGGGTGAGTCTGGTGTTGGTCAGCTCCAAAGTTTCCAGCAGAGCTCGATAGGGAGACTCACCAGGCTTCAACGCTCGCTGACGCCTGTTGAGGTTTTAAAGCCAAGAGGGGATTAGTGAGTTATAAATCAGTAACGGTTTTTCTTTGGCAACACATATACGTAGATGCAAGACTTTGCCATTTTGCACTCACTTGCAGAAGCCACTCTGATCGCAGGTCTTGAAGTTGCCCCTGTCGACAGCCCATGTCTGACTGAGGTACACAGCCAGCCAGAGCACCAAGACAGGCGCCATCCTACAAAGACAGCAGGATACGACCTAATCTTGGACCACCGGACACCTTTATAATTTATTCCCTCACACTTGGCTACTCAATACTCCAGAACTACTGTTTAGCTTATATAAAAATACAGCGGACTTTGACCTCTGCGTGATGTGTCTTCAACAATGAACATAACTAGCGCTAGAAAAATCACATTTCACTGCTACACATATGCGCAGAAATTAACATCTAGAAACAGTATCCAGAATCCCGTCATTCATGTTAGACCGTTAGAGTCATGTAGAGAATTATGTTCAACCCAAAGCCGAGTGATTTTATGAGCTTGAAACGATGCCAGGAGACTGTATTAGCTAACGTACGAGCTAACGTGGGCTAGCTAAATTCGCTCTCAAAATTAGTTATGGACAAATACCACAGAAAGCGCCAATAACGTTACACTGCTGGTACTGTTTTACGAGTGTTTTTGATGTGGCCCAACGCCGAACAACGTGATAGCAGTCATTCAATTACCTATTTGGATCAGAATATTGAGCTAATCTTGCTAACAGCGGCACAGACTGCCTGTCAAACCGCTAACGTTAATTCAATTGGAGGGATCTCGACTTTTCCGCTATGATTTTTCCCTGGAGGCCGGTAAATTCCAAATCAGAACGTTTGTTTACGGGTTTACCAAGTGCATTTACAAAACAACAAACTCTAGGCTTTTACGCCGCGATACTATGTTTAAAAAAATGCTATATTTACGGCGAAACAGCGGAACTGCTTTGTCTTACCTTTCAGTGACGGTGGCCATCTTGATTATGCCCCCGCTAGACTCCGCCCATTTCACTCTGCAACAAAGATCGTAAAAACGTGTGATTCCTAACAACTGACTAAAATGCGTAGACAAAATAATTTTAGCAATACGATAAATATACAATACAAATACCAGATTACTACCTCTAAATTTAGGATTTTTTTTACGTAACTAATGTTACGTTTGTGTCTGAGTACCTGTTAAAGTAGGATGCATGTGGACCGATTATTTATCCTCTCAGACACGGACACGTCACCTCTAAGCTCCAGTCAGGGAAGTCCACACACTTGTCCCGGATTTATCAATTTATCCCACTGTTTGAACTACAGTTGTTTCTTTTGCATCCAGTGCAGCGTAGAAGCAGTAGAACACGCACACTGTCTTATGCAACCCAAAGAAACAGCCCTGCACTCTGCCTAAAGGGCCACTGGTTTCATAACGTCATACTTTCAATCTTTTGGGATTGCAACAAAAATCTTTTTCATAATTAGTGTACTTTAAGTATACTTAAGTATGAGTCCAAATGTATTAAATGTACTTTTCTCTATACTTTTTATTACCCTTAAACCTTACTTAAATGTAAATGTGTCTGGTATATCTATAAAAGGACAGAAAAAGTAAACAAAAAGGACACTTGAATATACTTATTTTCCATAAGGGTAGTTTGCTTAAAAATGACCAAATGCCAAAGTATAGATAGAAGATACACATCCAGTCTTACCTGGCTTCCCTCATGGTGAATTATCTATTCAAAAAAAGTTGTTTATTTTTTACTTCTTCAGATTTATTTTCCTATTTTGTAATATACTGGATATTCAGGCATCAAAATGTTTCAATTAGAAAAAAAAAAACTTGTGGATCTGCTGCACTGAGACCATAATCTGTAGTAGAAGTACAATACAGCATAGAACAGATCCACAATTTTAAAAATAATCATCTAAAATTAAAAATTAGGTAGTACTGTACTAGTATGAGTATGCCTAAATAGACATATATCCTATAGTTTCAAGGTATCATGAGTAAAACATTGGTAGCCCCAGAAGACATACAAGGACAGGGATGTACTTAGATATTTTCATTATTCTCTCTGACCACATTTAGTAGTTTACAATGTTAGTCCAGGACGCCCACAACATGTGAACAGAAGATTGTCATTGTATTTAAGTAAATCAGCAACATCAACAACAAATGTTACATGTTTAATTTATTCCTTACAATATTCTCGTTAATTTTACCTCCCAAGGCCCCTAGATTTATTAAAATAAAACTCTTGAGGTCTCTAAATTATATCCTTTGATTTCCTGTTCCTGTATTAATGAATCAGAAATAAAAAGTGTAAACCACTGATTTAAAGCATTTTCAGCATGTAATAAAAAAGAGGAAGATACATTGAAGGACCAAAAGGTTTATTTGTAAAGTGGGTGAACTAACAAGTGCACATAAAACAAGAGATGCCAGACATGTTTGTGGCTAGATCATGAAAACATCATATAAATCAACCTATAAAGGATTTAGCAGATAGGTTGTGTTTTCTACCTAAAACGACACGTTAAAACTTACATCGTTAATTAATAACTATTAAATAATGTACTTGTGCGCCATTTCTTTCTCACAGAAACAACTAGTTAGAAACATTTCGAAAACTAAAAATGGTAGAAAAACTACACACACTCAAGTACACTATACTGTATGAAACAAAAGTATAGTATTCCTTTTCAGTCCACACTCAAAGTGACGTAACACTGTATTCCATCTATTGTGCTGTTTCTGTTCATTCTGTCACCTGCTCCTCACAGTTTTCCCCTCTTCACCTTTTAGAGCTGGAACCTCCAGCACAAATGTCCGAGTCTGTCAATGTTTTTATGCAGGACACTGTGAATCGGTGCCACGTATCTTGCCACGTCGCCATCCCGTGAGAAATCCCTGCAGAACAGGCCCTTCTCCGAGCTGAAGACAAACTTCTGAGGCATGGGTCCATTGCCCCTCACGTACTCCCACACAGCCAGAAGCAGCAGCCTCACCTCAAAGGGAGTGAGGTGGGGGAATGCTTCGTGGACATTTGCCAACACAGGAGGTAAGAGCTGACCCTCTCCCATGCAGGACACCAGGAGGCAGGAGGCCTGGAGATGCCATGGCGAGTCCGTGGATGATGCTTCGCGGGATGCCTCCCAGTGGGCCAGCAGAGTGGCCAGGAGGCCTCTGAGAACAGCTGAGCAGTAGCAGAGAGCCGGACGCCCGGCTGCCACCACGTGAAGCAGAGGAAAGAGTACCGGGTGGGCCTCAAAGCAACGCCGTATGTGGATGTCTCGCTCCACTGTTGTGCGGGCATGTTCTTCTGGGGGCCAGGACAGCTCCCCATTGGCCACATCCGGGCAGACGTTTTCCACTAGTGTAACTGCAACAACCTTTGCTGCCTCAGCATTGATGGGTGCTGGTTCATCAAGGTCAGACGGTGGTCGGGAGCCGTTGAGACCAGAGGAGCTGCAACACTGGACTATGACATTAAGCAGAGTCTGGACGTTCTAAAGAGGGAAGAAAGTGATGGGGACACATTAATACATTTTCAGGCATTTTTTGCATTTCAAAGTGTTAAAAAAAATTTTTTTCTTAAGTGCGCCACCCACACTGATGCAGTAAAATTATTTTCTCTCAGTGAAACATGTGCGTAAAAATATATAAAAAAAACTACTATATATAGAAATATCACTTCTGTAATTGCTTTAATCCACATTTTGCTTGAAACGGTTCTCAGCTACTGTCCAACTCACCTGGATGACTCCAGATGGATCAGGGAGCTGTGTGGCAGTGCGGACCTTTAGCCCCTTGCCAATCACGCCGGCATGAAATACAGACCACACACTGCCAGAGAAGTTGACGGTGGTACCAAATCGACAGTTGATATGAAGGAGGGAGGCTCCAAGATCAGGGGACGCGGTGGGGGAAGGTAAAGGACCAGAGCAAGCACCGGACATATCTGCAATCTGCCCTCCAAAAAGGTCAGCGTTAACTTTATGAAGAGCTCCCTCAACCAGCTGTTGAAGGACCGCCTTAAGAGTGAGGGGAGAGTATGCCGCAAAACGGGAAAGGAGCAGGACCGAACAGTTCACTGCCTCACCTGCCTGTCCCCCATCTCTCCCCACCTTTCCCCCTTCTCCTCTCCTTCGTAGTGCCAGAAAGAAATGGGTAACAGCGGCACGTGTGAGCAGCAGCAGGTGTGCTGGGCAGGAGGTGAGAGGCAGCGGGCTATAGGCCAGGAGGTGTACCACAGCGTAAGATACAGCTGGATCACCGTGGAGAAGAAGGGGGCAAAAATCATGGAGGTGTCCTGAGATGGCCGAGCCCATCTGGATAGCCATGGAGGACTGAGCGCCTGCTGCCTCTCTTCTCTCTTCGTCCTGACTCTGGATGGCTGTGGCTAGGTTGAGCAGCAGTTGCCTCAGCTGCCGTGCTCCTAGTGTGTGTGTGTGTATCTGGGCAACACAGCGAGCTACAGCAGCAGGAATAAGCCCGGCCATGCAGGAGGAGAGCATGGTGTGGAGCTGCCAGGCCAGAGCCAACTCCTCTGGGTTGTGGGCCTGGGTAAGTAGCTGGCAGAGGGCCTCAGTGGCCACACTGGGACCACCGTAAACAGAGAGCAGACACAGCAGCTGGTGTAGCCAAAGGTGACGCTTCCTCTCTAGTCGTAATGTCTCAGCACAGAGTTCACCAACATGAGACTGTAGCTCTTCCAGGAATGGTATGATCCTCTGGGGCTGAGAGGAAGCAGAATGATGAGGGTTACCGTCAACTCCATCAGAGCGGTTGAAGACCAGTTTATGGAGATGCAGAAGAAGCGTCTGAAGGAGGCGGTCACAACCTTCTCTGACTCCTTCATGAGGTGAAGGTGTTGGGCCAGAGATGATGACTGAGGCTGGAGTTGCTGTGTCAGCAAGAAAACGGAGGACTCGGGCCCCCCCTGATGGGCTCTGGCTAATAAGGTGAACTGCCAACCCCAGCATGTTGTCCAGCTCCTCTCTGGGGAGGCCCTGTAGCAAGGCCTGCAGCTGGAGCAGGACAGGGGGACGTAGAAGCTCAACCAGCTCTGCAGAGACAGCGCCAAAGAGGTTGGGAGACATTGCAGCCAGCTGCAGCAGAAATGGAACTACAGCGCAGCGGAGTTGAGGCGAACTCTCCCAAGATGTTGAGGAGGAAGTGGGAGATAGAGGACTTGATGGAGTCAGGCTTTCCTGGAACATCCTCAGCAGTTCCTTCCTGATGCTGTCTGAGTGGTGCCCAGCAAGGTGTCCCAGGATTCCCACTACTGACCCAATCTTTGGCACTCTGTTGCCTTTGTCCACTCCCATCACCAGTAACCCCTGGTCTTTAGCACCGTGAGAGCAGAAGTCCTTGAGTCCACATGCTAAGACTCGGCTGATAATAGTTCCAGGAAAGGCAGAGCCGATGTGAGCCACCACCCAGTCGAAATGTGGCGAGTGCTGGACCGAGGTTTCTAACAGCGCGTCAACACAGGCATCGGGACACCAGGCCAGCATGGCAGCCAAACACTGGGAGTAAGCTTCCATCAGGGAACGAGTAGCAGCACAAGACATCCAGAGCTGAAGCAGCTCATTCAGGCTAGATGAATGCGGGGCCACCCTGCGCCCAGCATGCTTGCTGCTCAACTGGCCCAACAAGTCCACAGCCCAAGCAGATACGAGAGGAGCCCAGGCCCGGGGGTTGAGACGGATGAACTCTGACAGCACTCCATGAACCTCCTAAAGACAAATAGAAATAATTAAGACCAGTCGCTAGAACACTTTTTGACTACTGTCATATTTATGAACAGGTATCAACACAAGGCCTGCGACCTTTTGAATCCCAGTCTGATTTAATGAAAATTCGCTGTAGTGTTCTAATCTATATTAACTATACTATTTTCATGAGTTTGTGGTTTTTGTTATTTATGCATGAGTTTGTCTTCACACCTGTATGATGTCCTCCAGATTGGAGCTGACCCCAGAACTGGCATCTCCCTCTGTCTCCAGGTTGTGCAGGAATGCAGAGACATGCTCATCGTACACGCCCCTGAGATGCTCCAGCACTGCCCCTCGACAGGCCGGGACAGAGCGCAGCAGGCGCACAGCACAGCGGGCGTGTTCCCGGACACTGAGCTTCCGGCCCTGAACGGTGTCGGCGCCACTGATGAAGGACTTAATCTCCTGGGACAGTTCCTGAGTACTAGGGCACAACATTGCAAAATGTATTAATCAACAAAAAGAAATCAAACTGGTGACTGATCCCTGTTTTATATTTTTGTAAACCTAATATGTTTGACTACTAACAATTTAAGGATGTAACTCTAAGGTTTGGAAGGTGGTGGGGGTATGTTGCACTAGGGTTAGGCATAATACATATTTTTTGCTGATTGAGTGACCAAAATAGGTAGCAACTAAAATCTATTTTCATAATTACATCTGTCCCTTTTTTTCTTTTGAGAAATAGTAAAAGCTGACAATCTAACTATGCAGCCTGAAATTCAAGTTTTCTATTAACATAGAAAAATGTTAAACATTCACATTTGAAAATCTAGAACCAAAATATTTTTGGGTTGATAAATAAAACAATAAATTGATCATTATAATACATGTTTATATCGTTACCCTTCATGGGTAAACTGAAAAGTAACGTTACTCAGAGTAACCCCGTCGTCTATTATTAACCACTTTCAACATGGATCTAGGATCTAGGATTGTGTAATGTATACACGTAAGACCTAATACTGTTTTTACAGCTAACACGAAAGGAAAGGAAATAACATGTATTAAAGTAAATGTGGTGGTTCTGTCAGTTTCTCCACCTCCACTCACCTCAGGGCAGTCTGCGGGGTGTGAGTGTGTGAGCTCTGCATGGCTTTCAGCGGACTCCCGTCAAACACTACAGACATCGCTTTGTCTTATAATGTCAAAACTTCACACCAAACCCAGCTCTGGGCTTCTATGTGAAACTTAAAACAGCTTTTGTTGCTTTCTCTTTCCAAATTCAAGACTAGAATACAAGGAAAGGGCGCTCCAAAGCCGGAAGTTGGGACTTCTTCTTCGGTACAAAAACAAGAAAAGCGACATGACATGTGACGTCAGTGGCGACACCTACTGGTCTCTCATAGATCTATAATTGCATAAATCTCTCGTTGTTCAATGGATCTCCATTTCTCTAAACGCAATAGGTCTTTGTTTAGTTTTAAGATAACATTTATTTGGTTTTGATTTTATGAGGCAGGTAATTTATTTTATATTTTAACGATGATGAACAAAAATAGGGTGAGCATACTAAATGTTTTAAAACTCCTCTGTCAAACCATCACAAGCTGGAGACTTTTACGCACGGTTATCTCAGTCACGTTCAAAATCTAAATAAAGAAAGTGACATGAAAACAAAGAAAATAGATATCTGGTGGTCTCTGGTAGTGACGTAATAGACGTACACACCCCATTGTGGACACGTTGCTGCGATACGTACACGTCGCCGCCATATTGGAGAGGACTGGGAGGCATAACCTCTGGGGGAGGTCAGTTATGTGTCCCAAATACTTTTATTTAAAAAGTAAATTATACATTATTTAACATTATTACTTTTATGATATACTTTACAGATTATGCAGAGTAGTGTAGTGATAATAATAAGAAAAAAATCAAATAAAATATATATAAAACTTAAACTTTTCAACTCTCTGTACCTTCCTTTCAGTCCAGTGTTACACACTACTACCTCACGTGAAAAGTTAATATAAGCAAGATAATAGTGAAAAAGGTGAACAAAAAATAGCTTTCAGAACAAATGACGATGATGCTGCACTTATTTAGATTCTCTTCACTGTATTGAGAAAGTATGTCACATATATTATAGTGATGTCCCTGCTACTGTTAATGAAATGGGACTCTGTACCACCAGTAAATTTCACATACTGCCACTGACAAATCATTTTAGTTTCATTATTGTGCCAATCACTGGCCTTCACTATCTGTTGCAGATTACATATTCATGTTTACAAAATAATCTACTTTCCGCATAAACTAAGAAAATGTTTGCATTATGCAGTTGAATTGCTCTTTAATCTATTGCCCAAAATCTGCATTTCTGGTGAATTAATCTCACAATGATTCTTGAAAAGTGAATGAAGTAAGGCAGCAGATGTAAATAGTACTGTCCCTTTCTAGTGGGAACTAAATACAGCAAGTAAGACTGTTGCTATAAATAACAGGGCACTTTTTACA
This sequence comes from Microctenopoma stevenorrisi, assembly GCA_032270685.1. Taxonomy (NCBI): domain Eukaryota; kingdom Metazoa; phylum Chordata; class Actinopteri; order Anabantiformes; family Anabantidae; genus Microctenopoma; species Microctenopoma stevenorrisi. The sequence goes on from JAUMTR010000002.1 coordinate 11,862,694, forward strand.
TTGTCTGTGTAAGCAACTAAACAATTTGAGGGATACATTTACAGTATACCCACATCTTTAGACAACACTAAATGCAAATACCTCAAAATTGCAGTTAGGTAAATTGCAATTAAGACAGTATTAAGTAAATGTATCAGGTGATCAGATCAGAAGTTTCTCTGTCGTCAAAACGTTTCCCTGCTCATCAGAGTAGCTTCTTCAGTGAGTGGAAAGACCAGCAATTCAATCTGCAGGTTGGTTTAATTTCCCACCAACTACCTTGGCTCAATTTCAAAGAAAAGTGAATGTGCTCATGTAAACCCACTTTTATGCCAAACCAACAATCTCTGGCAATAAAACGAAAACTCTGAGCGTTTTATTATTTTATAATAATTGTTATTATATTATCATTTTGTTGCTGCTATTATTAGTATATTTATATTAGCTTTAAATTCGTTTTCAAAGTGGGTGTGGATGCTTTTATTGTGAAAGTCGCTTTAAAGGGATCAACACCCAGCTGATCTCTCACAGCTGAGATTCGGCGTCGGGTCTGACATTAAAAGCTCGCGACTCGTGGAAGGTAAGAAGATGCCATAAACACTGTAACGTTAGCCGAACATCGATTTTCGTCACGGTTCAGTGTTTTTCTACGGCTGAGTAGTTTTTATAGCTAAAACCGGTCAAATGCGTCAAGCTAAAGAACTACTGCGTACACGACTTTGTTTCGTCGCTTAGCATTCTGTGTTGATAAAACGTTTACAAATCTGAACTTATATCACACTAGACCGAATAAACAAGCTGATCCCGCGATGGCTGAGCAGACTGGGATTATATATATATATATATCATCATCTCTATATATATATCATCTCAAACCGTGATTCACACACATAAAAAAACTCAACAAGCACCTGAACAAACAAATAATGAACGCATAGGTATTATTTAATTCCTTGGTCTTCTTTTATTTATCGTCCACAGACACGGTGCAAAAGATGTTTATTAAAACATCTACATAAAGTATATCCCTGCTATAAACATTACCATCATTAGAAGGTTATATAATTCGCGTTTTGCTGTTCATTGCATTGTTTACATACTAACATAAACATATCTGTTAATGTGGTAATGTCTGGAGTTGGTGGTGCGCCCCAAACTTCATACTCTTTTGCATCATATTATCCAAAACGCTGACGCAGACTGAAACGGAAACTAAAACAAAACAAAACAATGACATTGAGTTAAAAATAGTGGCCCCTCCCTGACAAACACATCCAACATTAAATAACTTTGCAAGAACATGTTAAAGAAATAATTTGCATAACTGTAATTAATACTGTAAAGTAATATGACTCCCAATATATCTTTTTAAATGCAAGTGTTTCAGCACCTCTGTTTTTTAACTCCATGTTTTATTTTCTTTCTTATTTGCTAAAATGATTTGTTCTTTCAGTGCTGAAAATCAAACTAGTTCAAGATTCACCGACCAAAGAGACGCAGGCATGGCCCCAACTCTGGTAAGAAAATTCTCACTGAATTATCATGTATATGATGTATAAAAGTTGTTTTGGTTGAGTTTTATTCTGTTGTAGAAAAGACTGTGTATGCATTAGTTATTTATTTATTTTTATTTACTTTACTTTGCAAGTCATATCTTATCTTTGTTTAACCCAGATTATGTCAGGCAGGTCCAATGTACAACAATCTTTCTTTCTGTGTCCTTTAAACCAAGTACGATGAGAAACCAGAGCCGGGGGATTTAATAGAAATCTACCGTGGCTCTTACCAGCACTGGGCTGTTTACATTGGCAATGGCTTTGTTGTTCACTTGGCACCACCCTGTGAGTTCCTCCACTAATCTTTTAATAAAAAGCACTAAAACCTGAATAAGCTACATTATTTAGTTCCTCTACTCAGTACAACAATTTTTGTTTCCCTGTTTTTCTTCCCCTATGTAGCTGAGGTCCCGGGAGCAGGTGTCAACAGTATGATGTCTGTCCTGACTGAGAAGGCTCTGGTGAAGAAAGAGGAACTGTGGGATGTGGTAGGAACCAACAAATGGATAATCAACAACAACCTGGACAACAAGTATGAGCCTCGTCAGGCTTGCGTCATTGTAAGGGAGGCCCGTGCGCTGGTTGGCAGGGAGCTGCCGTATTGCGTCTTCAGGGGAAACTGTGAGCACTTTGCCAATAATCTGCGCTACGGCAAGGCCGAGTCTCGGCAGGTAGGTCTACACACGCTCTTCTTCTATGTACTAGACATTCTATGGACCAGGGAACAGGGTGCAGCCAAAATCACGGATGTGTATACAGAGCTGAATTTGTAACAAAAAGCCCCAACATGAATCAGAAATACAAATCTATCTCATTACTTCTCTCCTGTACTACCAGCAAGCACATACTGGATAATGAAAGTAAGAAGGGGAATATAAATCCCTCAGAGACATGCAGGAACTTTGTACTACTAGGAGGAAGCCCAGTTCACTGGGTTAAAGCTACTGTTCAGTATCTTTTTAGAAAGCTGTCTCTAAAAAAAGTTTGGTCTGCTTAAACATAGAAGACGTGAAGTTTAACTTTAAAAATGTAGAGATTGTGAGCAGCAGACCGTCTCAGCTCCAGTGCTAGTTGTTTAAAACATGGTGCAACAAAGATCTTTCTTTGCCCAACTGGTAAATAGCACTTCCTGATGAAACTGGCCGCTGTGTTAGTCTGATAGAAGAGAAGTGGATTTATTTACTGTGTCTCCCCAGTTAGTTTTTTCTTTTTTTGTCAGCATATGTGCATCACATTGTTCAATAAGCTCCAAACAGATATTACATTAGTGAAGTTCTGCAGTTCTGGACAAGCATGTAATACTTCTGTCAGGATGAAGCCAAGATGAAAATTATGTCAGTTAAAAAAGTTCAGAGATTTTATTGTGATGAAAATCACTGGATCAACGTGAACTTGCAAAACCACTTGAACAGTGTGGTGTACTCTGATGTCAGTTACGCAATAACATAAAAGGTCCTAAAATGCTCTCATACTCGCAAACTCTTTCTTTCCCTCTGCAGGTGCGTAAGGCAGGAGAAACTGTCATGGTCGCAGGCCTGGCTGCAGCAGTTGGCCTGGGCATTTGGGCTTTGGCAGGAGCGCTGTTAGGAGGCAGCAAAAAAGAAAACAAGAACACAGAGTGATTGGAATAACAGGTCAAGTTCACGGTGGCTTCATTACTACCACACCAGTGAGGTGTAACTTGTCATGATTCATTTTAAATTACTGCCAAATTTACCAACAATTAGCTTTAACGCTAAAACACTAGCTCCACTGGTTACTTTTAGCAGACCTTAACATCTCTGTAGACGGCAAATATAAGCACAACACCAACAAAGGTGCCAACATGAAATATATTTAAATGTTAATAATAGGTTTTGAAGATCACTGTAGATATGTTTGGATTTTGAAGGACGATATTTATAATGTTTATACTGTTTAAAGCTGAATCAAAACCAATTGTTCACAAAAATGAAGAAATATTTGGTTGGTCACAAATTTAAATAGTGGTTGTTAGGTAATATTTTAAAATGTTAAAATAAGCTAATATAATAGAAGAAAAGCCCTGTAATATCACCTTTTACCATATGTTTGTAAATGTCTAAATAAAGAATATGTGTGAGTCGTTATTGTTTTTTTGTTTTTCTTAGTAGAAGCTCCCAATACAGCAATGTTTAAATAGTGTTCACAGAACTGATGATATAATTAGAATAGAAATTATGCATCACAGCACATTACTTGTACATACATTTTAGGATGAGAGCTTTTGTTTCCAGGGAAAATATTACGTGTTTTTATTCTTGCATTTTACTTTGTGTCAATTTAATAAACTAGACAGTGAGCTTTCATTCCAGGAGTAAATTAAAATAGTCACAAAATACTTGCAACCACACTACAGTGGGTTGCGAACGTTTGGGCAACCTTGTGAATGTTCGTGATTTTCCTGTATAAAATCATTGGTTGTTACAATAAAAAAAAAAAAAATATCATAGGAAACACACACAGTAATATTTGACAAGTAAAATGAAGTTTATAAAATTTACAGAAAGTGTGCAATAATTGTTTAAACAAAATTAGGCAGGTGCATACGTTTGGGCACCTTTGTCATTTCATTAATTCCAAATAAAATGGAGAATTAAATACATTAAATACTGCAATACAATAAATGTGATTTTCTGTGAACAGAAAAAAAGAAGGAAAACTGCAACTACTACATCTGTTCACATATTAATTACATTTAATAAATATATTGAATTTCTATTAATCTTAAAAATGACATTTCAATTTAGACATGTTGGTACTTTTTTTACCCAAAGCATACAAGCATTTGCTTAAAAATATCCATCATTATAAGAGTATTTCATGAATGTTGCACTGGAGTCTGTATATAGTTGAGATGACAGTAAAGTTCACATTGACTGTTAAAAAATGTTCTGGTTAAATAATTCTTTATGCTCCTTATGTTTACAAAACTGTAAAACCCAAATCAATCACCCTCTATAAATATACCTTCTCACAAAATGGCTACATGCATTTCAGTCTTGGGACGTGCTACAGTTCAGCTTCACCCAGGTGTTGACACATCAGACCAGCTAAAATAAAGCACTTGAAAAACCTGCTGAGAAAGGTTTAGTCCTGGCAACTGGACTTCTTTCTTTCTTTCGGTAGAGACGTTTCGTTCTGCATCCACAGAACTTTTTCAACCTGTGGTTATGTAGTTGGCAACAATGAATGGCAAATAAATAGCAACCTAGGGAGGAGGTCTGGTCTTTTTTTTTGAACAGGGAAGGATTTGACTCCGTCACCCACACACACCCTCGAATGAGTCATTTCCAATTATCCCTCACTTGCATTTTCTCCCTTTGACATTGAACTCAGTTGACTTCATTGGTTAATCTAAAGTCATTAACTAATGTTCTGTGATGGACCCCCCCCCCCCATTCCTCCAACTTGCCTAAAATGTTCATCTCTAGCTCCTCTTAATGATTACAGACCAGTCGCTCTCAACTCACATGCCACGAAATTCCTGGAGAGACTGGTACTGAACCACCTAGGCCTCAGGTGGAAACATCTCTGGACCCATCACTGTCTGTCTGGCTTATTGTCACCATGTTGGAGTAGATGATGCCATCATATACCCGCACCAGCTCTCTCTCTCTCACCTGGACAGAGCAGGCAGCACTGTGTGGATCAGGTTTTCTCGTGATGATACGTTGTGAATTGGCGCCATATAAGTAAACCATCCCTGAGTGTAAGGGATGATACAGTAGTAAATAACCCCCAGCACCATGGAACTTATATTTTATGTGGAGAAGAATCACAAATTAATATCAGTTACTTTTATTTTGGAATAGCTCACATGCTACATGATTTGGATTTCCTGTAAAACAATTCCTCCAGCGTTATTTAGACCACTTCCGCATAGTTCCCGGCCTGACCAGCCCATAACAGGACATGGCTGTTGATTGTATCTATACAGTATTTTCACTTGTGACCAACACCAAACCTAACAACACCATATCCAACACAGACAAGAGACATGAAGGCTGATGAAAGTCTGCTCATCTGAGACATTTTAGGTCCACTTCTGTAATATTCTGAGGGGTCTTTTTGAGCAGGTTCACAATTAAATAAAGGCACCAATAAAAAAAGTAGTATAGTAGGAGTAAAAGAGACTTTTGCTTCATCCAGATCTTACCCTGCACTGACTAAAGCAAACCCCATATAAAATTATTCTCAAATGTTTCAGGAAATGAGATTTCCAGGGTGGCGTAGATATAAATGTCTTCAGATGAAGGAAACTGTCATGTAAACAAAACAACTGACTTTCCACTGAAAGTTTTCCCACGGCCGAGCTGCTCCATGTGTCTGCAGTGCACATTTCTCATTTACAGTTCTGAGATCAGCTAAATGTTTAACTTGTCTGGTAAACAACTTGTTGCATATGCGTAGTAACCCAACACATTTGTAATTTCTTGCCATGAGGGGTTTTGTTGGGCCACACAAAGACACAAGTGCATGCACGTGTTGATTGTAAGTCTTAATCTGTAAGCAAGTGACGGCTGAACTAAAACATTCATATCCACTGTGTTGGTACAAATAAAAAACATACATTTAATTCTGAAATTCTGTTATATATACTTCTCCATTTAAAAAATGTGTTTCTTCATGTCATTTTAACACAAGATGCAGATTTTATATACATCATCTTTACAAACGCAGTGTTATGTCTAGTGGAACATTTCTGTCTAATCTTATCAGGCCTCTGCTGCAAGCAGTGCTTCATGTCTCTGAGTTTCATTTGCTGCTGCTCCTACATGTTCCATCCACAACAAAGCACTGGAGTTCAGCCACGTGTTGGTACCTTAAAGAATTTGAGTCCCAGAAGTCTTTACCTGTGCTAAACCAACAAGTCACCTCCACTGATGTGACTGTTCACAGTATTTGCTGCACTGCTAACATCTATGTCTGGTCCTTTACTTGTGGAATGTCAACCCTCCATCAACGGATCCCCGTGGTGCTCCTTCCCCATCCTTTCATCTCTCTCTCTCTCTCTTTGCATTGCCATCAGTCCAGCTTTCGTGCACCCAGTTTTAGAGGACCTTTGGCAGCTTTGCGCTCTGCCCGTTTGGCCTCCAGCTCTTTCCTCCTCTCCTCTCGCTTCTTTTTGGATAGCTCGGCTTTGCTGAGACCTGGGCAGCAATAAACACAGGGAGTTTTGAAGCGCAGACATTAAAAGAATGCTTGAGCATTTCTTCAATGTACTACAATGCCGAGTGAAACCTTTACTGAAACAGAAGCTGCTTTTATAGAACTTGATGAAATGAGAAAAATAGCAAAGATAAAGACTTGGGAGACATGGTCTGGATGAGGGCACCAGCCACGCTTATTGTGCATCTGTAGTCTGTTTCACTGTGACATGTGTTTACATTTCTGCTGAGTTGCACGTCAGGTTACGTCATGGTGTCATAGCTACATACTACATCTATTCCATAGTCGTCAAGCTTCAGTGTGAATACAGACGTGAAGTAAAAAATGACACAGTCACACATTCATGTCACAGATTTACCCTGGCTTCCGTCCACTGACTCCCAGCTCTCCTCAGTTCCCCAGTCACCTGTTGTCTGAGCACTCCAGCCATCTCCACTCTGATACCGAGAAACACATCACACAAACCACTGCAATGAACTGCTGGTACTGTCAAGTGGTGTCATTTGCAACCAAAAATATAATCAACGCTAAGCAAATCTGGATCTCTTTGCCTTGATTCTGTCTTTTAGCCGTGTCCTCACCGTGGATTCAGCCATGCCAGCTGTGTTTCTCTGCGACACACTTGCAAACAGATCATTCTGAATGCTTCCCTTCGCTGCGCTGCTGCTGTCCCAGTTGTATTCACTGGTTAACCGCACTCCTTCGGGCAGGGGAAGCTCTGCGTTGACCAACGTTGTGTCCGTTTCCTCCTCCCCCCAGTCGTTGCCCCAGCCTTCCTCGCCTGCAGAGCTCTGACCCTGGCCTTCCTTCTCGTTGGACCAGCTGTCATCCGCGTCCCAGCCTGAGCTGCTCCAGTCAGAGCTCTGCTTCTTCACAGCCATGGAAGAAGAGGATGATCGACCAACCTAAATATTATTTTAAATGATTATTAGAGATGAAGTACCAACATGCAGAACAGTAACCAAAACAACTACAGAAATTATTCAGGTTAATCTGTGTCTGTAATATCTGTATAAGTATTAGTGTTAAGAGTTTCATGCACAGAAACAGTGTAATGACATTAGAACTATTAGCAACAAAGTAAGGCCTCCTAAAGACTCTTACTCCTCTGTCGCTGGCCTTCTTTTTGGATGCAGACATTCCTGACCAGTCAGTGTTCCAGTCATCTGTCTCAGTGTGACCTTTCTCTGGCTCCTTTAGGGAAAAGAAGCAGCCATCAGCCACGACACTTAAAATTAAAATGTATCAACACAACCACACAAAAGTAACACTTTTTAGTTGCTTTCTCTTCTCGGGGTGGGAATCCTACCTCAAAACTTCCCCAGTCCTCCTCATCATCCCAGCGGTCTCCTACTGTCTCATCATCCTTTTCTGTCACTTCAAGAGTCTGTGATTTGCTCGCGTGACTAGAGGCGGGGTGGTGCGTCACAGAGGCGTGTGGTGATTTATCTGCAGAAGCTGTGATTGAGAGAAAAAAAGGACATAAGACTGCGACTTCATGACTTAATAGGACATGTTTATAAATCTCTAGGCTCTAATTTAATGACCACTAATAAAGCTGTGAACGTGAATGAATGAGTGAATACATAACCTGCTCCATGATTTATATTGATTCATATTGTAAACTCTACCAGGTGCAGGTGCTGTATCTGTGGCACTAGTAGGGCTTGTAGCATTGGCAGGTCCACTGCCCTCGGCTCCTACAACCCCTTCTGTTCCTGGAGCATTGCGGATCAACTTAGAAGTTATCGAGGACATGCCAGTCACAGCCCAGCCAGTCCAGCTGGATGAGGCACCCGCAGGCTGTGCACATGAACCTACATCCTTTTCTGTTGGCCCAAAGAGAGTCGGTAATTTCACACATTTAACAGAAAGAAATAACTCAAAGTACATGTAACATATAATCACTCATTTCATTATTGAGTGAAACACGGATGTAGTGGGGGTGCTTGCTGCTCAGTTATTGTTACTTACCAACTTCAGCTAGCTTGGCAGGGTCTTCTGACACAGTCTCAAGCTTAGAAAGGAAACTCTTGATGGCTTTGAATGTCTGACAGAGAGAAAGGCATAAGAGTACATTATATTTTTCTGCGGTTTACAAATGACTACATTTTCTCTACTACATCTTTAGTTATAGACGTTGTAGTTGAAATCATCAGGCACCACTCTGCTCTTTTCCTGCTATGTACAACTAGTGCTTCGGCCTCAGAATATCACAGAACCATCTCAAATCAGACAAGTTGACAGACAGGTGTGTCTCAAGCACTGTTAAAATGTTGTTTTTATTGTTTAGAGTAATTCATGAATACTACAAAATTACTGTGTTTACTACTAATTTGCTCTCCATCATTAAATTACTTTTCAAATACCCTTGACATAATGTAAATAATAGTTAGTTTCATATTAAGCAAAAGAAACATCATGTAGTCACCAATCTTCATTAGTTATGTGTACCTGGTCCCTGACACTCCTATCAGGGTCCACAGTAATGGCACAGAGTGTGGGCAGGATGCGGGCAGCGATCTCCGTTATGCTGTAGTAGTTGTGTGTAGCAGCGAAGCCCAACACCCCAGCAGAGCGTGAAGCAGGGAAGGGGTCTTTAGTGGCTCGTGAGAAGGCAGAAATCAGAACTCGCTGTCGAGTCTGTGAAAAAAAAAGGTACATACCAAAGTTAAGACAAATAATTTTCTGAACTTTTTAACATTTTCTTAATTTTTCTTATTATTCAAGTGTGTGTGTTCTTTACCCCTGCATTGAGGTAGGAGGCGATCTTGCCCAGGCAGACAGTGGTGTTGCAACGGATCGGGCCTTGTTCATCTCTGGCCTGCAGCCGGGCAAATTGACGCATCAGTTCCTGGTTCAGGTTGGTCTCGTTCAGCTTGGGAGCCAGGAGCAACATAGACTAGAGGCAGAGAGGGAAAAATAGAGTTATGGCTGCAGAAGGCTGGCAACGTCCAATACACAAGTAATATGTTATAACACCACCTGGTTTGTGGTAATATTTATTGTTGCAAACTACCTTAACAGTCTGTTCCCTGATGGCAGGGTTGGTGTCTGTGAAGCCATGAACAACATGTGGGAAAATCTGGGAGTTGACTGCTGCCTCATTCAGATATTGAATGAACTGTTCCATCTGAGACAAAGACATTGAGGGAGAGGAGAAACAATGATGCTGTGAATGTTTACATCCTGTTGCCCACATTTTTTAAATTAGTATTATGAGTTTACAGCCACACACTCATCTAGGCAGAGGTGTGTAGGTTCATCCATTAGCTGCATCTTATCCAATTGAGTGAAAGAAGATGCAGTGTTAAATGTTAGACCCTGAGTTTTGTAAGCAGAGGAAACTGGTTTATTTCAGAATCATTTGTCAAGCCTCAGGATATAACAAACATATCTACACAGAACAGCGCAGCACGAGCAGCATGTTACCATGTGAATGGACACACAGCGAGGGAGAGAAACAAGCGGAATGTTCACGAGGAGACACATTCATGCATTTATATAATCAACAACAGCTCAATAAGGCCACTGGTTGATGCTAATGTTTTATGTTAAATTACAAAAACAAGATTACCACAAACTCTTCATGTGCCCAGACCTTGGACATTTAGTTGAGGATGCCTTCTCAAGGACGTGTTACTAAATTAATAAATAACACACCTACTGAATCACTGTGGGAAATTCCCGGTAGCCAGATCAAACTGACGTACCTGCTGCAGGAGTCGTATCCTCATAGCTCGGTCTGTAGATGAAAACATCTTCACAATAACCGGGATTATCTTCTGTTGGTACTCTTCAGCTGACAGAAACTTCCCCACCTATTAGATAAATAGATGGAGATGTGCAGCAGGATATTAATACTAATATGAACATGTCTTACTTTAACTCTTCTTTTACAGTGGTTTTGCAATTCCGAGGAAGGTAAGGGCTAACCTTGAAAAGTGGCGTGAGGACGACAGCACCTGCATTACCAAACTCGAAGGCGGTGAGGAGTTGAGGCAGGACCTTGTGTTTACAGAAGTCTTCAGGGAAGGAGTCCAGATTGTCACTGAGATCCTGGAAGAACTGCTGTTTCTCAGCTGGTTCCTTGATCTAGATAGGTTCATTGTAAGGAGGATGCTTTAAATTTTACTGTTGTTACATCATCAGATTAAATTAAAAATGTAAAATTCAGGGAGTTTGAAAATGTCACTACATGTATAAACTGAACTGAATATTTACCTGAACAGAAACACAGTAAATCAAATGCTAGGGTTGTAATATAGTACAGTTTATGTACTAGTAGTCTATAAAAAAACACTTAAGCACTTCTCTTCTTTAACAACCTGTATCTCCTCGAGGAAAAGGTTGCTCTCCACAAAGCTGTTGCTGAGGAACCCCTCGGTTGTTCTACAGTTTTGGAGAAAGCGGGCTGGGTTCGGCCGAGCCCGGGGGTTGGCACCAACCAGCTCACAGTAATGAGGGACCAGAGTCTTGGGAATCTGTGGACACAGACAGGGCAAGAGAGGGAGAACACCCCGGAACACAACGGGTTTGTTTTTAATTTAAAATAAATATGATGACAAAATCTATGTCAAGGTTACAGTAATTACACAAAGGAAATGTCAGGGTGATATACCTTTCCCAGTGAACGAAGGGAGGAAGTACGAGGTAGTGGGCCATTGAACACCTCCCAAATCAGGCAGCCTAATCGCCACACCTCCCCTGCCCTGCAACAATCATGCAGAGAGTTCAGTACAAATGTTCCTGCAGGAAATCATCTCATGAAAACTTCTGTATTAATAGTCCTATTATAAAGCTCAAATGAAATCCATACATGTACGTTCTCCTTTATTTTCTAGCTGTATAAAAAACATTATTATTTTGACCAGCTCCTTTCTCCCTCTCTGATTTTATTCTTACACCAAGCCTCTCACCATTTCTCGCCACTGCTGTTGGACATCTCTGGTGGGTCATATTTCTCCATGTCTGGGTAAACAGCCTTAGGGGTGGGGAGTGAAACCCCACTTGGGTCACCCTGCTCAGGCGCCACATGATCGAGTGCCCCAAGCTTCCACTCTCCAGCTCGATCCACAAAGACAGCCCATATGCCTAAATTGTTATGGAGCAGGTGGCAGTCGTTGACCAAGAAACTCAGAGCTTTCTGTAGGACAAGGCAAACAGCACAAGTACTATAAACATTGAAAAATATCTAAGTATGTATAAACTAAAGCTCCCATGAAAGTATAGCATGGTGCATTGTCCTATTCTTACCACTATCTGATGCAGTCCCCATGAGATCTCCAGCTCCCCAGCTCCACCTTTCTCTGCCTGGGCCTTCAAATGGATGGCCAGGGGCGTCACCTGCTCAGTAACTAGGTAAAGGCTTTTCTCAGTCTGCAATGACCGCAAACAGACCAACATTATGACTGTTTATATATATTTTTCTGACAAGACACTGAACTTTTCTAATTGCCAACAGTAATGAATAGCAGTGTTACATAAATTGAACTAATCGTATTAAAACATTAATATGCAACATATTAGTATAAACATATTTATATGATTAGTTTTACATTTTCCTTATTGTATTGCAAATTGTACTACTGACATTTGAGAAGGAAGAATCATTTTAGTTTAAGAAATCAGTTCCCTAGTTACTGCTCAGCAGGACCACAGAGCATGTGGATCAAAGAATCATATTTTTTAGATTATCATAATTAATACTAGAAAACTAAAAAACACAACTATAGAATATCCCTTAACAGTTATACACTAATTTCAAATGACTTCTTGTGGTATTTAATGTTACAGATGCTCTAATTACATCGGTATCACAGCACACTAATCATACAACAGAACTGCACTAATAGATATACTTCTGACTATTGTCACAACTACAATGAAAGTGCTACAGTTCTACACGGGCTGTAGTAACACTTACCTCTATCTGAACATAGACATGCAGAAAAAGTAGACGGTGGACATGAGACACAGCTAATTATACGTTACACTGTACATTTTCCTAAACATGTTCAACTTCATATTATTCATGTCCCTACCTCTAATCCATCAACATAGGCTAGGATGTTTGGGTGACGCAGGGTCTTCATACGCTTGAAGGCAGCCTTGGCTAGCTGTGTCTGCTGCTCTGTTCCCTGTGCTACCTCATACACAAACACAGACACAGGCTCTCCAGTGGTCTGAGGAGACAGGTTGGCAGAAATTAATCACTGACATAATAATGATAATAAACATTTTTGTTTAACAGCAGTTGTAAATAAAATGCAGTACCGTCATATTTAAAGAAAATACAGTTAACATGTTTCAGGATGAGGGTAACACATAACTACTGTTGGGCTGTCATTACGTGACCCTGCAGTTCAGAGGATGACACCGACAGCCGAGAATCAGCTTTCTTGCAATAATAATGAAACTATCTGTTGTGAGGGAATGTCAGTTACGAGGAACAAAGGATGTATTGATTTAATTAAACACTGTCCTTAAAACGATGTCAATAACTTTGGTTAACTCCATTAAAATTGGGTGACGTGGCGAGAAATACGCGTCTGTGTCTCGGGGTAAACAAAGCCTGAGATCACCTCACTGCCGAAAACTAACAACCAGAAAATTAGCTAAACTCAGCGCTGACAATTATTCAGCAAACAAGATAGAAAATACACCAAGAGGCCTGTAATGTTTACACGCCAATATATTCACAGACATCGTGCCTAATTATTAAGCTAAACTAGCGGGCTCTAACGTTAGCTAGTGAGCTAACTGACAGGCCTCCTTAACGAAGCGAGCTGATGCAAAACGTTAGCGGAGGATCAAACCACACAGCCTGCTTTTTTTACCTTTCGCTTCCCCCGATGTAAATTCCATATTCCAGACTTTTCTTGTGTGTCTGGTAGAATTTCATATGCAAAGTCTTTGACTGGATCCCTGGCAAAAAAGGACCACATCTCTTTCCTCCACAACTCATCAAACACACAGACAGAACTGTTCAGATGCTAGCAAAGCAAATTTGAGAAGCTAACAAATGGTACGGATGCAAAACCGCTCCGTGGCAACTTAAATTCTGAACGTTAGTTCCTTCCAAAGGAATCTGTAAATCTTTTCACATTCATTAACAATGTTATACTGAGTTATAATAGTTATTACCTACATCTATTTTGTTATTAAGAGTTGCAACTGGTGACTTAGCAGAACTAAACGGTGATGGGATAAAGATCAAAATGCTTTATAAGCCACTTTAGCTTAAACTGTGCAAATGCATATAATAAAAGTATCTGCTTTCTATTGTTTGAATGAGGATAAGACAAATGTCTTAAAGAGGCACTTTGTCAGAGGATTTTGTCTACTGATATACTGTAGGTGGTATTCAGTGGATAAGTGGTATCAGTGTATCAGGTGAAAGCTTCACTTAAACAACATGATGCTGGTTCAAAGACTTACTATTCGTTCACCACCAGAGTAGTGAAATGCAGATTAAAACTTGCAGTGAAGGATGATAGGTTCAAATTATAGCACAATATTTTAATTGTGACAAAATAAATGATAATAGAACACTTGCATCAGCAGCAGTATTTTAGCTGTATTCTTTTAGCCTCAAGCAATATCAGCATTTGATGTTTAAAGTCAAGCAAACCTAGATATTATCGAAAGATACCTGGTGAATTTGTGTAAAACTATACTCTATAGCAAGAGAAGACAACAGAAAAAGATATACACTCACCGGCCACTGTCCAACTGCTCGTTGACGCAAATAATTGATCAGCCAATTACATAGAGGCAACTCTATGCATTTAGGCATGTTGACATGGTCAAGACGAAACGCTGCAATTCAAACCGAGCTATAGAATGGGGAAGAAAGGTGATTTAAGTGACTTGGTTAAGTGGCATGGTTGTTTCATGGTTGAAACTAGACTTTTCACAGAATGGTCCAAAAAAGGGAAAACATTCAGTGAGCGTGAGTGTGTGCGATAATGCCTTGTTGATGCCAGAATGGCCAGAGTAGTTTGAGCTGATAGAAAGGCAACAGTAACTCAATTATCCTCTCGTTACAACCAAGGTATGCAGAAGAGCATCTCTGAACGCACAAGTCAAACCTTGATGCAGATGAGCTACAGAACAGAAAACTGAGGCTACAATTCCCACAGGCTAAATAGCAATTAGACAATAGAAGATTGGAAAAAATGTTGCCTCGTCTGATGAGTCTCGATTTCTGCTGCAACATTAGTAGTAGGGTCAGAATTTGAAGTCAACAACATGAAAGCATGGATCCATCCTGCCTTGTATCAACGGTTCAGACTCCTGCTGGTGGTGTAATGGTGTGGGAGATATTTTCTTGGCACACTTAGTACTAATTCATCCTTTTTGCAACGCCACAACCTACCTGTGTGTTGTTGCTGTCCATTCCTTTATGACCACAGTGCACCCATCTTCTGATGGCTACTTCCAGCAGGATAATGTACCATGTCATAAAGCTCAATCATCTCAGACTGGTTTCTTGAACATGACAATGCGTTCACTGTACTCAAATGGCCTCCACTGTCACCAGATCTCAGTCCAATCAAGCACCTTTGGGATGTAGTGGAATAGGGGATTCCCATCATGGAATCCCCGAACAAATCTGCAGCAACTGCATAACG
This sequence comes from Microctenopoma stevenorrisi, assembly GCA_032270685.1. Classification (NCBI taxonomy): domain Eukaryota; kingdom Metazoa; phylum Chordata; class Actinopteri; order Anabantiformes; family Anabantidae; genus Microctenopoma; species Microctenopoma stevenorrisi. The sequence goes on from JAUMTR010000002.1 coordinate 11,878,055, forward strand.
CCATCATGTTAATATGGACCAATATCTCTTAGAAATGTTTCCAGTACCTTGTTGAATCTCTGCCACAAAGGATTAAGGGAGATCTGAAGGCAAAAGTGGGTCCAACCCACTACTAGCAACGTGTGCCTAATAAAGTGACTGGTGAGTGTACTTTTTCTAAATGCAATTTACTTGCAAGTACACTTTTAGGTATAAGTTGAACATAAATTAACTTGGTGTGTGCAACTGGGCAATAAGCAGCAATACTGCTTTGACAATGCTTTAGTTTTCCAAAGGACAACAGTTTGTGCCAGTAGGTAAACTGGGTAAGTCCTTGTTTGGTTGAGCAAAAATCAGAATCTTCCTTTTTCAACATTAGCTGCAGTTTATATTTACTGCTGTAATTCAATTATACCAATAGCTCATGAACTGCCTCTTAATCAGTACACAAAGTACGGTCAATGTGTTAAATAATTTAACCTGATATTGACGCGTACAACTACAGTCAAGAAATTCCTAATGTGACAAAGTGCTGACAGAACAGACATTGGGGGAAATTGTTTTATTTTCACAATTTGGCAAAAAACAGTATACTTTATTACACATGAATGTTCTGCATTAAAAATTATAAAAATTTTCAGTTTTGTATCCAATTGAACTTTCTAACTGTTAAACATAAAGTTAAAATATAATAAATTATACCCTAAACATAGCATTTAAGTACAAACATTTGCTAAACTTTCAACATAACTGGAACCCAGATACATAGCAGCTGTGCTATGTAGAAATAGTCACAAATATCAAACTCTTCAAAAACAATATCATTAAATGTCTTTGCTGTGTTAATATAACATTAGTAGCTTTATGAAGTCAAGTACACATTTAGCTAGTCTATATCCAGACTTTGGGAGTCATTCAATTGTCCTGTAGCTGAGCCATAACTTTGTTAATAGCACTTACATGCCTACAATTTACCCATAAACAGCACACTGAAAAAGCAAGACACTGCAGGGAATTGAACCCCGTCCCAACAACGTCAGGAGTGCCACCACCAGAGTCTTTTGCTTTTTTGTTGCTGTAACAGGGCAAAAGCAAAACCTGGAGGAACAAACGCTTGATTTGTTCCTCCAGGAAAAGAAAGCCCCTTAACACCTGGCGGCTATAATATCCTGTCACCACATGGGGATTTCTCTTGGTCGCGAGGCTGTAACTAGAAGACAGACAACTGGTTTTCCCACTCCCCAGCATTCCCCACAACACTGAATTGGTAGGACCAGTACCATAATATCCTTATATCATAATAAAGCCACAATACCAGTGTCTCTGGTGATACTCAAAGCAGATTTTCCCCATTTCAATTCAGGACTTGGGTCAGGCAAGTTTAGGGCTGTAATGGAAAGAAGACAAAAATGTAAGGGCCCCCCCCCCTCCCTCCCCCTTACAAGGAAAAGCCAATAAATTGCTTCAATATGCTTGTTTACCACAAATGGTGTACATTTTTTAAATTCTTTAAAGCAATGAGACAGTAACCTATAGGCTGACTGTACCAAGACATTCCATGACTCCCTGCAGAGGCTTATGTCTCCTGGCTCAGTAGCAAGTAAAGCTGAATGACACGTCTGAAAGGAAGAGAGAAGAGTGTTGCCCCCCCCCGCCCAGAAACACCCCTGACCAGATACCGCACTGCTTAACAATTTGTTCATACATCACAGTATGTATACTATGAAATAAATGTTATGCAGAGCTGATGTGCATGCAACAAGTTGAGTTACACATTAAAGCCATGTATGTTAAAAGAAAAAAAATTAAGGGAACCGAAATTACTTAACTTGCACCAATGACATTGAGGTGATGCAGTATTAGCGAGACAAGCTTGCAGCTCTTGATCTTAATGTGACTGGATTTTCAGTTTTCCATCACAGGTTAGGCCATCCAAGACGACAAAGAAATTTTAGGCAATTTGACCTGAGAAACCAAGGGGGAAAGGAAAAAAACGGCACACACAAACAGAGCAGGACTTCTGCGAAGGACGTCAAGGGTTCAGAGTTAAGCTCAAGCGTACAAGGACTTGGTACTTCATTCAGGGGCCACACTTATATCGCTGACAGCTTCCACAGATGGCTTTGCATTCAGACGCAGGCGAGGTCGGAGTGGACAGACGAGAATGATCTGAAACAAAGAGTGATCCACACAACACACAATACTCAAAAGATTTGAGTTCTACTCATCTTATGGTTTAAGATGCAAAGCAATAGGGCCCCGTGGCCAAAGAGGAATATGCTAGTAAAGCATTATTTCTACTGACGATTTGAGGTTAACATAAAGCCAGTTCCAAGATGTCATTTGTCAGCTACCACATTGCAGAATTGTAAAGTTAATCCAACATCTTACTACATGCTCCAGGTTAGAGGACTTCACTTGTGCTTGAACCAGTCTTGCACTTTGATTTCTGAAAAGAGAAGTGTAGGGATACACCCAACCAAACAGAACCTACAGCAACACATTTGCATTGCATATTATCCCTAATTAAAGCTGCACCATGCACAGCTTCCCCCAGCTACTTCAATTTAAAAATAAAATCGTACAGTTGCACGATTGCAAGCATTGCCGCAACCAACCTGCCACTTGCACAGTTGCACAAGGGCTAGTAGCTGAAGGCTAACCTTTTAATGTCAAAACAACCTGACTCCGTTTGTTCAAACTGCATGTTGGTTGATTTCAGGGAGTTCAAGAGCAAGATGATTCCCGTGTTGTCCTATGTTGACTGCCTTCTTCCGTTAGGCTCCTCTGGAAGATCAAAGAGGCAGACAGAAAACCCTATGCTCCCCAACCCACCTCACAGTATCGTAGAACTGACTGTTGTTATCCTTACCCAAATGCTTTACGGCAGATAACTATACATGAAGGTCCATCAAATCTTCCCAGTATCACAAGACTCTTAAAGCACAACAGTGCTATTTCTACTGTCAAGTATAGCAAGTAGCTGTAATATCAAGAACAATGATGGCAGTTGAGCCCATTCACAATAAGAAACCCCTCTAGGGTTAAATATTTTCCGATTTCCAACATTAATATTTGATGGATTCAACTTATCTGCCTTCAATTTCCACTTTGAAAAGGATGACATTCGTGCCCAGGTCACATCCGTGCTCTAAAGCTCCAAGCTTTAGTCAAACCTGAAAAAGCACAAGAAAAGCTCCCCACACAAGCCCCCCAAAAGAACAAATGCATACCAGAACTGTATTCAATCACAACAAGCTATGCATTTATTATGCAATAACAAAATCCTCTACAGATAGTTCACTCATTGTATTGTCAATACAAGTCATAGCAACTAATTGCAAAGGAATTGCAATGAAGGGATTTAGCCAGACAATGAATGTTAAAGAGAAATGTGAACACATTTAGTAACCTTACGTGATGCTTGATGCGCAAGGAAACTTGTACATACAATGAGTTAGGAGAGTTCCTGATGTCTTGAGTATTGGAAAGCGCACAGGACACAGCACACTGAAAATGCAAAGGAAAAGGCCTCTCCCCACAATTTCCATCCCAAAATACAATGAAGCATTACAGAACTACAAGACAATTTCTGGCGTTACAAGTACAACTGCCCCACAAAGGACATAACTGTTTGACTAGAAGAACAATTCAGCAAAGATTTGCCATTTTCAAAAGAATCATTTAAATACCGCAGGCCTGAACTCGTGGGATTCCTTCCTTATGGACTGTAGAAATGGACTTGAATGTAGATTTGATGGGCAGCTCAAATAATTTAATCTGCAAGAGTAACAAATACACCCCACCCCAAAAAACAACTTGCAGTCTGCACAGAATCACAATGACTTCTAATAAAGAGACTTGTTACCGCACTCCCTGGGAAAATAGAACTTCTTGCTACATCAGGTACTAGTTTTGGGGATGCTATCCTGCGAAGCAAAGTGTCCACTTGAATCCTGTTGGGTGCACCTGGACGATTCCTATTCAAGCCATTTCGCGTTGGCAACATGGAGCTGTGAAGTCTAGGAAGAGACTGATTAACGCTCCCAGCCCACCCTCCCATTTCCCCAAAATGTGATGAGAATCCCATTAAAATGGTTTGGTGAAAAGCAGCTAATGGGCTTTATGAACAATACCTTCCTACATCCCTTTAAATTGCAGTGGATGTGCATGATCCTCATCCATAGCACTACAGTAAAAAAAAAAGAGGAGCTCAACTTGTACCGAGGAGCTATCACGGGGGATTCTTTCCATGATCAGCTTTGGGGGGCCAGGCCTGTGAAAAGAGAAACTCGAAACACGTTTTAAATACCCCCCTCCCCCTTTAGCTGTACCAGCAATATCAATACAATTTCCTTCTGAGGGTAAAATGTACTGAGGACTACAGGAAACGGGCAATGATGAATTCCATGTACAGGATAGTTACACCCACATGTACATTTCATGCATAAACTCACTGCTTGAAATAAGGAGATGTAGCTGATCTGTACCAACGAGGCGATGGAGAAGGACTGAAGGGTTGTTTTATACACGCAATCAGCTGAACTGGAGACCATCCACTCTCACTCCAATGCTGAAAACATCTCTGGGGAAGACCTATCGAACAACAACGAACTGCCTCTCCCTCCGGCTTGGGGGACTAGTTGGCATTGCAGGGGGGTAGAGAAGTCCAAAAAGAGGTTCCTCTCGCCAGCACACTACCAAGGCATTCATCACAGCAGACACCACCACATTCATGTCAGCGCATTATACGAAGGGTGACCATGGTACGAAACGCTTTGCGCAGCTTTCCTGAAAAAGGAGAGAGAGCTGTGCGAGAAATTGTATTCTACAACAGTTGTGTTTTATGAAAGTAGTTACAAAACTAAATGCCTTAGAATGTCACAGAGATACCTCTACCCAAAATACAAACCAACAGCTTGCTTTAAACTTGAGCTAGAAGACACTTGCACTTCACCCGTCCCACCCTCATCACTGGCTGGTTTGCTCTGGATCTGCTGCGTCAGCGATGATCACACTGCTGCTACCCTGCCTTGTGCCTCTGGTGTAAACCGGCCGACATTCTGTCGCTTCCTTTTCACGGGCCCCTCTGCTCCTTTACCGCCTGGCTCCACTCTGGTGCTCCCACGCCCTCTGCTCCTTTACCGCCTGGCTCCACTCAGGTGCTCCCATGCCCTCTGCTCCTTTACCGCCTGGCTCCACTCTGGTGCTCCCACGCCCTCTGCTCCTTTACCGCCTGGCTCCACTCTGGTGCTCCCACGCCCTCTGCTCCTGTCCTGCCTGGCTCCACTCTGGTGCTCCCACGCCCTCTGGTCCTGTCCTGCCTGGCTCCACTCTGGTGCTCCCCGTGTGACTTGGCCTCATTCCATGCTGGTCCAGCGATCTTCATCTAATAACTAAGTCCATTCCTCCCCGTGTACATAGTCCATTCCCCCCCATAAAAAAAAATCTCTAACAACTTTAACAATGCAAAACGTAACTTGAATGAAAAAAAAAAACACATCTGTATCGAATGAACCAAGCCTGGGATTCCCTAAGCTATAGCTCTGGTAACTCTTCCAAGCTGTTAAAAAAAATGCAGTTTGCTCTTACTTTTTAGCTACTTCACATTTAAAAACTTAAATGAGACGTAAATTGTATGACCGTGTATTCTACTGATAAAAAAGGCAAAAAAAGAAAAATCCTGCTTAACCACTTTTCACTTGTATATCTTCAACCACTCAATTCTCTTGGCATACTCAGGTCTCACATTGGTTTCTGTTAAGAAATACCACTTTAGTTTCATTTATACAAAAATAAACTCCATTTGCTACATAAAAAATAACCGAGTAAGCAGCCTCTTAACTGTACTTCTAAAAGAAGCCTTGCTATAGTACAATATAGCTTATGCCTAATATACGTCCAGCTAAAAAAAAAATATTATACTAGCGGTCGCTTACAGGAGTTGTGTGGCCATCACTAGCGTAGTGGAAGCTAAATTACGACTCGATTCGTATTTCTGTCAGGTTACGTCACGATACGAACGTTAAAGATGGCCACGTAACCGCGTTGTTTAAACCAACCAATAGTCAGGCGTTACAGACTACTACGTCACAGCGCCCATCTTGAGCCAACTGCCACTACGTACTTGAAAAAACAATGACTTCGATCGGATACTTAAAAAGAAAAACATAACTTCAACTTCTCTTAACTGATACGGTTGCCAGTCTAACTGTTAAAGAGAATTAAACATGTTGGAAAAACAAAAAATGCACTGCGTATCTTGATCTAGAAGATAATGCCGTTTGCCTTTTAGGCAAGGCCCAACGCTCACTGATTCTACTCAAAACACACTTAATAAAATTACTTCTCAAATCTTAGTTTAGGCATAGCCGATGTACATTGCTTCGCCATTAACAGTCGGATTTATAAACTATTAAGTTAAAAATGTAAAAGGAAAAAAAAAAAGCTCAAGTTAACCTGCATCGCCTACCGCTCCGAAATCGCATCGCCGCAGTGTGAGACTGAACGGCGTCACTGATACTATTTATACTGTTTCAGTGAGTCGCCCACGGCTATTCAAGATATTCATCCGATGAGAATGTAGTTCCACTTTTACAGAATAAAAACGCTTACATATAATGATTGCGGCTTTGGCGTCGAACTCAACTCAATTAATATCAATGACTCATGTTTCTGAAAAAAAACTTAGTTACGCTCAAACAGTACTAAGACACTGCTCTGGCGTGGACCGCCTGAACAACCCGAATTGAGAGTGTGCTGTATAGCGTAGTTAATATTGGTAGCCGAATGTATTATACACTAGAATCTGAAACAATGTGTAGTTAGTATAAAAAATACTTTTTCGGATTAACTACTACATACCGTGAATGAAAACAGCGCGGATTAATATGCAGTTCAGTGTAACACAGCCCCGCAAACCGGACCAAACCAGAATGTGGTAGAGTTACCGGATCTACTTCCCTTTTTACTGCAATCATCATATGTTGTTTGTGTCGAACAATAGAAAAAAGCCAACTCATCTCGTTTAACCTGGGTATACTACGTTTAGTATCGTGTTGTTCTTTTCAGATAGATTGATTAAAAGCTGCTATTGCTTTGTGTATATATTTCAACCAACATATAATTGCGTATTATGTAGTGAACAATGTATGACAAGCATTCGTTATATTTATTAATGTAATGTCGCTACTTGATACATTATCGCGTTGGCTGAAGTGTATGCGTAATAACACTAGATATATCCAGAAATATCCAGAACACAGGCTGCCGAAGTGACAGGGTGGAAAATTACCAGGACCAAATGAGGCGTTTCTGTGGTTCACCAGCAGGGGGTATCGACGGGGTGAAGCCACGTTCGATTCGTCACGTCTCTCCCAGTGCATTAGATCTCCCCACCCCCCATTATGTGTTGATCTGTGGGACTGTGTTTTAGCATTGATTACAGTAAGCTGGGCATGTTTGGGCAACGTCCCTTATGTAATTATTTACGTACCATTGCTATGTGTCATTGACCGTGGTGTGGGAAGTAGTCCTCTGAAAGAGTTTCAGCCACTCCCTTGCTGAATGAATTGATCTTTTTCATGGGTGTTAGACAGGATATAGGCCTAGTCATTACATTAGAAAGAGAGCCTCATTTGTGTAATGCTTTCCTAATCAAGGCTGACAAAGACTTGGTGAATTTCATGTTAATGAGCATCAGTATGAAAGAGCTACTCTCAGTTTGCATTGAGTGCCTTATACTATGCTAACGTTACAAAGATGGATCAATTGATTAAGAATGGACAGCACGAGGACAGCTGTAGCAGTGGAGGAGCTGTGAAATGTTAAAATACAGTAAGCTGCCACCACAGCTTCCATGACAAAGGCATATACATGATTTTTTAGTATTGACTATAATAATGTCTAGAAAAGTTTTAATAATGAAACAACCATGGGCAAATAATTTTCCAGCAAATATCTGACAAACAAGGCTTAATGTCATGTTGTAGTACCTTTACTTCAATGTTTACACTACTCACCAAACTTTAGCTTGCGATCAGTCACTCTGATATTATACCATAGCATACCTTGATAAACATTATTTGCAAGTGGTCCATGTCCAGATCCAATCAATGTTGTAATTGTGTGTTTTCATCACTGTAGTTAATGATGTATCATTAACCACAGTGATGAAAACACACCCATTCACAAGATTCAGCTAGACATGAGGTTGAAGTGTAGGCTAACAAAAATGTGTGTAAAACCCATTTTGGTAGGTTATATCACTGGGTTAAATAAACACCGTTATAGATCCTTTGCCACAGGGCTCAGTTCGATTGTCTTCTTTATGAGGACAAAGGTCGAGCTCTTTCAGCTGGTTCAGTGAGCTTCCAGCTGTTACATCAGTCATGATGCCAAATCAAGCCACCATCCAGGAATTCATACATTCCTGCTAACCAGCTGTTATTCTGTTACTTTGCATCCTGACGCAGAGAGAGACAAACCTAGTCTTAGGTAGATCAACAACCTGACAGCTGAAAATTGTTATTGAAATGCTATTGTCTGCTTTAAAGTGATTATTTTGTAGCCATTCAGACAAGAAATTGATCTGCACAGCAGAAAAACAGCTTAGGCATCACGGATTTCCATCGGTGCCCTTTGTATAGTCTACCCGACCAGGGCAGCATCAACAGCCTTTCAGTGGGAAAGAGAGAAGTGATGGAGAAGTTTTTTAAGCCGGTTCATAGCCCCACTGCCCCGGATGAGATCAAGCTGAGGAAACACCACCACTGTTACCATCACCAAGACACCCAGTCACACAGGTAGGATGCCTTGCTATATTTTTATTTAATGGGTTTTTGTTTTTAAAAATATTGCTTACACAATTGCCTTTGTGAAAAATGAAATGAAGGTTGGAAATTAAAGCAACCGCATTATACTTATGTGCACAATTACATTTTGTTGTAGATACGCACTACTTGATGAAATAGACAGAAATAGAAATGAAAACCATGGGCACCAGTTGCACCGTCAACAGGGCTGCAATCTGCATGACAGCCTTCAACACAGTGCCCGTCATTGTCATCAAGCACAGCAATGTCACCCCAGCGAAGAGAATGAGATTCTTTACAACCACCCCACTTCTGTGATGATATCTACAGCTTCATCCTCCTCTCTTTCATCATCCTCTTCCTCATTCTCTTCTTCCTCCTGGTACCCTGAAGCAAGTGCAAATAATCCTTTTTCTGTTCGCCATGCTGAGCGACCACAGCATTCCCTGTCATGCTCCAACATCCCAGATGTGCGCAGAGGTTTCCGGGAAGATGAGAACAGTGAGCCCATTGTCTATGATACCATCAAACATGGCAAAAAGGATAGTGTTTGTAGTGAGACACATTTACAAATACATCAGAAGGGAAAACGCGTTTTTTCGTCTCTTGACCGAGATCACAGCAGAAGTGAGGAAGGACTACTGCAGGGTAATGAAAGTGATCTCGGAGAAGAACGTTCCAGGGCACTGCACATGAACTGTGGGACTTTGTATAAGACGGCTAGTCTGAACCGAGGATTGTCTTTTAGTGAGGAGGACATTTTACTTGGGGTCTGCATGGGCCCTAAGAGAGCTGTATCTTCTAGTCAGCTACCCAGCAAAGGGATACTCAAGAACAAGAAGCCTCAAATTGACATCCGCAAGGCTAAGTCAATGGAGGTGCTTTCACCAAGAGTTTCCAAAGGACAAGATATGAGTGAACAGAAGGGGAGAGGGATCACTCAAGCTGAGATAGAGCGAGCCAGGGAAAAGGTTGTGGAGGGAAAGTTGCAATTTTCAGCCTTTCTGGATGAGATAACCAAACAGGTTATAAGTCCATCAGATCTCACTAGCTTGGGAATAAAGAAAAATAAAACCACTGGGAAGACTGCTGCGACAGCCCCCCAAATGCCTGGACCAGTCAAGCCCCAGCTCCCACCCAAGAAACACAGAGATAATTCAAGGGAGGAAAGGGAGCAGCATCTGAAACAACCTAACAGACAGGAGAAAAAAGCTCATAGCAGTTCTCGGAAACACTCAGACTGTTCCAATCCAGACAAACTGATTTCATATGCAGCTAGGAACCACCATGGTAGTCCTCCGCCTCATCACTACCCCAACACTACCAGCCACAATACTCAATATAGAAATAGTTGTAGGGACAAAAGAGCATGGTCCACTGAAGGCTCTGTCACAGGGGAGAGATATAGCAGATGTGACTCCCTCCTCACTGATGGCACCAGCACCAGCCCTGAACTCAGCCTGCCCAAACAATGCTACTACCGCAAACAGCAGCCCACTGCCTCCCATGGAACACACACCCAGCACTTCCCTCAGCAGCTGCCTCATCAGGTGCAGCAACGGCCTGTCAACTCCCCTCCATCCACAGCCCAGGGTACTGGACCAGGCCTCGGATCTGAGTCTTCATCCTCAAAATCTGATTCATCCAGAACCAGAGACACAGCATCTACAGTTACCAGTCACACTTCAGAGCCGAGTGGCCAATGTCATTCACACCAGGGTGGGCCCTCTAAACTACGCAGGGTGAGATTACTATTACACTGTTTTCTTTTTAAAAGGATGGAGTTTTTATGAGACAGGAACGAAAGAGGTGAGGGGAAGTTCCCATGTTGAAAAAAAGTGTGTTGTGTTATGAAAAAGGGTATGTGCAGGAAACAATAAAAATAGCACAGCGTACAAAATAAAATAAGAAATTAGTTTATCTGTTTCATTCACTACCCTTAACAGCCCACAATTTGTGTGAATAAAGTGATAAGGAAGCCTTTTTCCAAATTGCAAAGATTATAGGTACATATTTCAAACAAAACACTGTTTTAATGTTAACCTTTAAACTACTATATGACCATACTGTATTTGAGTTATGAGTCATATTCCTAAAAACAAAGAAATCTGGTGCAATGAACGAATAATGAGCAAAATTATAAAACTAGTAAGTAATTGACATAGCTCCTAAAAATAGATCTGCAGTGAAGAGACAATATCATTGTAGAATGTGCAAGTTGAACACAGCAATTGGAGTGTTGCTCCTCTCTTGCAGAGGAAATGTAGCTGAGTCACAGGCTGTGTGGGAAGTGTCTCAACTACGCATGGAAAGCTGAGTCATTCTTCTGCAATGCAGCAGATGAAAGTAAAACTTCTCTGTGGCCTGAGCTGCTGTGCTTTTTCTATGTATATGTGGGCTGAGAAAGTGAGATCACGTATATTTTACACTAGCAGTCAGCTCATCAAAAATGCTAAAGCAAAATGGTTGGATAAGAGCTTGTATCATGTTGCTCTTATGTAAGAATCAGCTCGGACTTACACACTGATGGTACATACTGATAAATATACACAATATTACATAACATTTGGCTATTTCTGTATTACCACTCAGTGGGATGTGGTCTCACTCTGTCTGGTTATGTTAGGTTCAGTGACATGACACACATATACATATACATAAGTATACATAGATACAAAGGGAACAGTCCTGGCTACAGCTTAGCTGCTCACAGTTTATTGATTCTAATAGACTCTATTTCCGGGCTCGGGACTAACAACTAATAACTCAATACTTTATTCAATCTGTCATGTCCTCAGTAGGCAGTGGTGACCTGTTGTGGGTGTAGTCAGGCTTTTATACAATGCATGTTGGGTTATTCTCTGGCTCCTATAATACTGTGAACTATCCTGTTCACTTTTTGCATCAATACTGGAATTTGACGTACATTTTCTCTATTTGCTGCACATTCCAGAGACTCAAATCAGCAACTAGTTTTACAGTGACGTTTTACTTTTAAAAGGCCTTTTGGGAAAGCTGTATGAGCATTGCTGAAATGTCTGCAGTGAATGTTGTTTTTGGATAATGAAATGTTTTTCATTGTTTTGGATTTCGTCCAACTCACTGGGTGCTTAGGGGACTGTTCACATTTATATTGGATGAGTCATGCAGAACTTGTGGCCTATTTAACTCTTTGAGAAATATATGAACAAAATTTTACACAGGTCTTAGCATGAGAATGTAAACGTGGAATGTAAAGGACAGGTCACCATGCCATCACATGGCTGACATGTAAAAACAAAAGCATTTCTGTTCACATTTACACCTATGGACAAGGATTATTGGAGTAACCATTCAACCTAACATGCATCTCTGTAAGATAGCAGGAGAAAACCCATGCAGACATGTGGAGAACAGACATAATCACTCTTCTCTTTTCCTTCTCTTGCTCCTTTTCCAGGACACGTTGTGTGATGCCGACCATCTTCAGTAAGTGTCTGCGTACCTTCTGTTCAGCCAGCTTTTCATACATTCTCTCTGCCTCGTTCTGTTCTTTGTCTCTCTCTTTTGATGGATTAGTGGTCATTGATCCCAGTAATGAGCTTCCTCTCTGGATCCACTCCTGTTTTAACAGGAAGAGGTGAAGAGTTATGGAACTCATTTATATAACTTGTGTTGTTAGTATTACGCATAAGTGCAGCAAAAATAAGTGGGACAAGACAACATAAGCACCAAAGGAAAAATAAATTTAGCTTTTAAACTATTAAATCTTTTCATTCCAGAATAAAAATTGCTATATGTGATACATAATAGATGTATCCATTAATATATTTTTTTCAGACCTTTTAATATTTGGCTGAGGCATCTGTAAAAAGAGCACAGAGTGATATTTATTTATTTAGTGCTTTATTAAGAAAATATACATGATTCCCATTCCCATAATAATAGTAGTGCTTGAATAAGAGTTTTAACCTTTTGTGAGATATTCATATATTTTTGCAATGTTTTAATATCATGACATAAATGTGGCTCTAGTTTGTTTTTATGGCTCAAAATCTGAGCCAAAAACTAAATTGTCTTCTGTGGCAAAATGCTGCGTTTCGTCTGTGTTCAGTGCACTGCAGGATGAGAATGCAGATCTTCACCAGAACTTGCTGCAGATGGTGGTTTGCATTGAGAGTCTTGAGTCGGAGTTGCAGAGGACCCGGGATGAGCTCAGTCATGTCAAGGAGAAATATCAAAGGTTTGAGATCATAAAGATGTATGAAGCATTACCAATGCCTATATCCTATGGGTTGTAGGGATAAATAATTTATTAGGTACACAACACAGCAAAGCAACGCTTTCTCTTAGCATGACATAATATATAGAGGTTAACATGTCTTTCAACACCAGAGGGAATCACTGATATATATGCATAGATATTGACTTCAGAGGCCCTGATAATCAGTACTAATCCATAAAATTGTATGCCTTTATCTAACTTTTCCTATTGATGAATTGATCTATGGAATAAACTTCATGAACAGCATAGGTCACATGTGTCCCTCCTGTGCATTTTTATGCTTTCTGGGCTTCAGTGCACCATTTTTACTGGCCAACAGACACAGCCCCTCTGTGTCTTTAAGGTACCCTGGTGTGTCAGGCCTGTATTTATAACCAAACAACTGCTGCAGGCCCACTAGGCACATACCTCACATTCTGCAACAGCCTGCAGGGGGGTGAATGGTCACTTTACACAGAGCTACAGTTTGGTGTCAGTTGTTACATATTCATTGGAAATGTTTGTGGTTGCAGTTGCTCTAACAAACAACTGTTTATAGCTCTAGACAAAGTGTTTTTTTTATGTTGTTACAGCCTTATGGAGACCCACACTGGTACCAAGCAGGCCAATAACCTGCTGGGGGAACATCTGCACATAGCGGTGAGAAAACAAGCTAAAACATAATGAATATTGTCTTGTTCCAAACTCACTAATTCACAGCCCATTACTTTAAAGACACATTTAAATCATTTCAGTGTTCCGGTGTGTGTGTGTGTGTGTGTGCAGTCGGAGAGCCTGAGCAGTGAAAGGAAGTACCTATTAAACCACGTGTCACAGCTGAGCTCTGAGTTGGAGGAAGCCCACAGAACCATTGCTGCCCTGCAGAACATTAATGTGAGCACACTGCCATCTAATGGACACCCACCCACACTGATCAATTAGACAAAATACACACAAACAAGAGCACATAATATGTATGACAATGGATGTCAGTCAAACTTTATAAAATCCCACAGAGACAGTGGAAATGTTTTCCTAAAATCTAATTGGATTTAATCAACTTTTTTCCAGCATTTCTTAGGGGCTGTTTCACCATTACATACAATTATTTTCTAGCTTCCTCGTTTCCATTCTGTTTTATGCATTGCATTGTGTGTGTACACGGCAGAACAACAACAGATGTTACACATAGTTAGTATGCATGCTGCCAACTTTGAATATGCTTTATTTAGTTTTCTGGTGTACACAGACTTACATACTCAAACCAGAATCTAAGTTAGGACAGAGTATGGGACTGCGACATAACAGTTGTTGCTGGATTGTCAAAGACCTAAAAATCTATTATTTTGGAAGTGCACTTTTATTGTGGATCTCCCAGAATAACATTTTTTAAAGGAGTTAGAGCCTCTGTGATTTTGAGTAACAATATCACGCAACACAATGTTGCTGCGTGATATTGCTTGAAAGAAAAATGACAACCCTCAGCAACAATGTGTGCAAGTATTTGCATGTGTGCGTCCCACCCCTGAAATCATTCCAGGTCAAATAAATATTTCAAAACCACTTGAGTTAACGACAAGGTCGGAGAAGGTTTTCCTTTTTTGCTGATTGTATTCAGAGTTATTGTTTGTGTTTGACGTCTCATCTTCAGGTGCCATGTTTGATAAAGGAGTTACTGGAAAAGCATTTTGACTCAGCTGAGGCCATACAGAAATTCCTGTCGACATCTGCTCCTGTCAGTTGTTTAGCCACCTCTCTACAAGCGAACAGCCAATCTCTGACTCCTAAAGTTGGGGAAGGAACACATGATCGGTTGACAAAATCAGAGGCAGGTCTGCAGAGGGTCACAGCCTTCATGCCGTTCAAACAGGGGGTGCTGACAACAGGAACTGATGTGTGTCTCTCAGTGCAGCACGAGTCCAGCCACAGCCCCCCTTTCTCTGTAGCTGACATCAGCGCTGCTATTTGTAACAACATGGCTGCCAAGTACACTGACAGAGCACAACTTCTCCACTCTCAAAGCCAACACCAGCCTCCACTGGGCAGTAACCACACTGACACCCAACCAAAACTCCAGCAGGTCCATTTGCGTGGTGACAGCTGGGGTGAGAAAGGAGGGGTAAAGGAGGCACGTTTAGAACAAGATGTTGAGGATGTGACCTCCATGTCAGCCCAGCAGATCCTCAATGATTTTATACAGCAACTGGAGGCCCATTCGGAGGGGGGTGGAGGAACGGAGCAGCAGGGCGGGCAGGAATGGGTGGGAGGAGCAGAACAAACAGGCAAAGTGACAGGAAGAAAATGCCACCCAACAACAGAGCAATATTAATATGTATTCTCACTTTATTGCACTGAAATATTTATTTATTTAATCTTGTATGTTATTTCAAATGAAAACATTACATATAAAAATACTTGTTTCATCAGATCTCCAACAGAGCTAATATGAGAAAAACAACTTAAAGTATTTTTAATACATTTCATGCATCATTTATTTGTTACCAGTAGCATTAGAATAGTTCAATCTGTTCCCAGTTACTTTGTGATCCCACATTAACTTTAACCATACGGATATAAAATGTTACAGAGTCAATTTTTCTGATAAAACAAATCGCTCAGATCTATTTAAAAAAAATTAACACTTTTTAAAATATAGCTCTTTATTTTAATAGTGAACTCACCAGCTACAGCTCAGAATCTCAAGGTTTTTAAAAGTAGGAGACATTGAGGATTTCTGTTCATTCTGTTCCAAGAATAATAACTTTGATGTTAGCAGTGGGTGTAATTCACCAACTGCAGCCTCTTATCTGAGTAGCTTTGAAAAATTGAATTTGATATAGGTACATCAGGGACGATGCCAACAAGCTTATAAATGTGGTTTAAAGCTGGATGAATCACTAATCTTATGAAGCAGTGCATTTCTTTTTGTGCACCTCAGAGAATTCACAATGGTCATCTTTTAACAAGCAGTAACATGAGCCATTAGTGTCAGCATAAGTAAAAATATGATTTTAAAAAGCATATTTACACCTTTATGATAACTAATGTACTATTTCTAATTATCTTTATTGTTTAGCTAAATTTCTGTGAAGGTTCTTTATTGTCATTCATTTTTGTGTTTCTTAAGAATAAATCTAGGAAACCGATTAGGAGCAGACTCAAAAAGCTGCTCGCAAACTCATGATTCATGATTTACTAATTTGTTATGTGAAATTCTTCTCTTTTTGGATATTTAAAAGAAAATGTCAAATAACTATTTTCTGTGTGTGCGGTGACTTATGTAAATATCACCTTACTCTGTGTATTAGAGGTTCTTTGTCTCTTCCTTTCTAAAATGATTTGATGTTTTGTAGTAGAAAATAAGAGATGTGCAGTTAGGCCACAAAGTTGTTATTAGACGTAACGTGATAATGTACTGGAATGCAGCAGCTACGTATAAATATAATTTTGATCTGTTTAGTCTTTTTTTCTCACGAGTGCACACTATACTCACTGTACAGCAATGAATGCTGCTATTCTACAATTCAAATGCAACTGTGTCATTACAGCTGTTCCAACAATAAAAAAAAGTCACCACGTTAAATTTATGCAGATTATTCATGACTCTGTGTTTGCTTACTTCTCATCAACTTCAAATATACCAAGGTTTAAAACAGAAAGATATTAGTCAGGCTAAATATGTGATATTAGTCTTCAGTGCTGTAAAATCATTTATTATCTGGTTTCAGAATCTGATTCACTCGGGGGCTTTCACACAAAATTTGATTTCATTCTGACCTGTAAATGTTAAGAAATGTTCCTGTAATATTGCACAGATTGACTGACCAATATTTCCATCTCTGTCGCTAGGGGACTAAAACACTTGCTGTGTGTCGGTATCAGCAACTCTCTGCATCAATCTCACTATTGACATTACTAAGAAGGTGCAGAAATGTGTTTAGTGGTTTAGTGGTAAAAGAACATCACTGGGGGATTCAGGGATATGAAGTGTTACTTACAGAGCCTTCAACCTTACTATATATCTGACCAAGGCTGTCATAAATACGTCTAATAACAGTTTAATCGGATTGATCCAACCCCACCTTCCCTCCTCCCTGTTGCACTGTGATGATAATCTCCTACAAGAATAACTCCCCTTATCTTACTTTCGCTTCTCACAACTGGCCTGTTTTATAGTCCTTCACACGATGAACCTTTTGTGGGACAATGTTACTTCAATTCACTATATACATTTCTCCTAATCACTGGAAATCTAGGTTGATGTAGAGAATTTAAAGGTAGAGAGTCAGAGATAAAATAAAGAGACCTAGATAAAGCGTTTGATGTTGCTGTTCAACAAATATTGTTCCAAAAAAAAGAATACATTTTATATATCTGAACATTTTCAATTCCTTCTGTTTATCCATCTCAGCTTTTCTCTGACTCTGTGTCTTGGTCTTATATAAAACTGTGTAAAAACTGTGTAAAACAGTAAATACTGCTGACAGAAATTTAATTTGTTGATTTATTTCCCCACATTCCCTCGTGATGATTTACCCTCAGCTAACTGTGTTTATGATATTTCCTTTGGGGCATTCACAGTGGCCTGGCCTGTGCTGATGGGTTTCAGGTAAGTCCACCTGTTGTAATGGTCCATCCCTCCCACACTATGTGTCTAGCAGTACAAGTTTGCTGATCAGACACTGCCCTGCTTTCCCATTGGCCCCTGGACTTTAATAGGATCCCAGAGACTCTGTTGGGGAGATTACGTTTCCAAACTCTCGACTTTGGCCAGTCTCTGTGTCCTCCAACAATGGGTACAGGGGTTTAGGGGGGTGCCGCACATGCACAGACCCAGAGGGGCACCATCAAAATACAACATCACATCAAGAGGAAGAAATCGCCGCATTCAACTTCCACTGGGGCCTATGATAGTGTGACCAGTCACTGTCAGGGTAAAACCTGTCATCACTGCAAAAAGGAATATCGTTTTTTTTTTCATTTTTTATTCGGCAGGTCACAAACCTTTCTGTGGCTATGTTGTGTTAGCTTGAACCTTGAAGAACCTTGTGGAGACATTTTCAACATCCAAGCAAAAGCGTTTCGATTATCCTCTGAGGCCGACTGTCTCTATCATCTAAAGGATCTTCTTACTTATCCCCTCTACGTGGAACAACTTAGATGAGCTCAACCTGCTAATAACCCACAAAACAACAAGGGCAAGACGAGCATTGACCACTGTATTTGAAGACACCCTCTGACTTTTGCCAGGTTTCGTTCGTTAAATTCAGCTGGCCTTCTCTGAATTGATTACATTTTTGACCAGGATTCACTGACCTCCTTTGTCCTGCACCCTCCATCTCTCCTGTCTTTGTATCCAACAGTGCACGATAACGAGCCATGGTGCTGTTGAAGGTGAAGTTCACCCAGCAGAGGCGGGTGCGTCTGGCCCAGGGCCTGTGGTTGCTGTCCTGGCTAGCAGTGATGTGTGGGGCCTTCATCTTTTGTCTCGGAGTTTATCTTAAGACAGAGTTGCTTCGTAGGGCTGAGGTAGAGAAAAATAAACACAGATTTGAACACTAGAGGGCCAGATTGGAGTGAAGTCTATTATGAGTTCAGTCAAGTTCAGTTAAAGTAAATAAGCAAACTTTTATTTACATGCACAGACATCTGATTTTGTTTGCTTGTCATGCTGTTCATCTATCTTTGTTTAGAGTCAGCAAATACAAATGCACCACACAAATAATAATACCAAATACTTTATTGATCCTCTTGGGAAATTGTTGTTTGAACAGCTGCTATACCTGTATCAGTGCAACCACAGGGTTCCAGTGTCTTGTCCTAAGACACCTTGACGTGTAGCTTTGGGGGGACTGAGAATTGAAATGATGACCTTTGGGGAGCTACCACGTAGCTATCGAACACACTCACGGTGACAGACACGTTCATAAATGTAGAGTAATGTAGGTGCAGTTTGCTAAAAGCTTCTTAGAAAATGTAGCACTTTATCTTTCTTAGTTCATTAGGGTTCTGTGTGTATTGACTGTAGGTAAAGTGGTCAGCAGGTGAAGGTCACGACCTCTACGAGTCATTTGTCTTAATAGATCACCGATTGATTTGGAAAGATCATAGTGGTTGATATTCAATGGGCTGCACAGGAAAGCTGCAGGTCATGGATGCTTTTGGATAGTTATTGATCTCCAGTAAGAGAATTAGATTTTGTAATGTATTGTAGCTAAGCTAGTGTAGAAATGGCTTAGATGACTAAAATACAGAAAACACTGGGATCAACAAAATGGTGTAAAGAAGCTACATAATTGTTCTGTAAATGATCCCACATGTGATTAATGTATATGTCTTAGGTATTTATATGTATATATATATATATATATATACCCCCAAAAACAACAGCAATATCCGAAAGTATAAGTGAACTAAAAACGGCAAAATATAAAAATTAAGCAAATTCCACATCTTATGAGGTGTCAAAAGCCAGAGTAAATAGATGGGTTTTCAAACAAGATTTAAAAGCGGATAAAGAAGGGGCCTGTCTAATTTCTAAAGGCAAATCGTTTGCACAGTTTTGGAGCTGCTACAGCAAAAGCACGATCTCCTCGAAGTTTGCACTCAGTCCTGGGTACTCTCAGTCGGCTGACCTGAGAGCGCGTGGGTGTATAAGGCTGTAGCAGTTCAGACAGATAGGGTGGGGCAAGGCCATTAAAAGCTTTAAAAGCAAATAAAAGAATTTTAAAATTTATCCTAAAAGAAACGGGCCACCAGTGCCAATGATGTAATTTAGCAACAGATATGATTTGTAGTGTAGTCGAGTTATTAAACCACACATAAATGCACAGGTGTTACAGGGCGATGATATCATAAAGTAGAAGTCTAGTTTTTAATGGTAGTTTCAGAACAACAATAAAGCAAAGGTAACCAGGGCAATGAGTTGAACTTGTCAGCATATCGCCATCGTAGCTGTTGCATTCAAGATATGAGCAGCTAATTGAATCTCTTTGCTGCCAATGTTAATAGACAACACTTATTGATCTCAGTATTACTGCCTGCTAAAGTGCGCAGAGGATATGACAAAGTGACCTGCAGCTGGCTTCTGTTGTCTTTGACTGTCATTTTGTTTCTTGAGGTGATGGACAACACAGAGATCCATGTGGTTCCCAACATCCTGATGTTAGTGGGTCTGGCCTCCATCGGCACCAACTGGTTTGCCAGTCGTGTATGTCAGGACTCCTTGGACACAAGCCGCTTCCCCCGTTGGAAGGTTTTCCTGCTGGCGTGGTTTGTTGTAGCTGCACTGCTCTGTTGCCTGCTCATCGCCGTTGTCGTGCTCAGTTATGCTCTTCAGGGACGTCTGGAGGAGTCCCTGAAGGTGGGGTCACAGGTCGGGGTGACAATGAATAGGGGGACAGGTCAGGGGGTAGAGTAGATGACAGTATGGTGAGGTGATAAAGAGACATCCTATATCACGATGAACTTGCTGTAAATAGAAAAGTTCGTATTCACGTGTTTTAAACAAACCAGCAATACAGTAAAATATTAGGACTCTTACACGTATTACATCAAAAAAGTATCTGCCAATTATTTAAATATTTAAGTGCCAATTCATTCATTTACAATGCCAAAGAAAAAAGCTGTATTTTGTGATACACAGTACAGTAAATCTCCGTTCCCTCTATTCTCTCTGCACTGCCAGGTGGGCCTGAGGAATGGTATTCGTTTCTACAAGGACACAGACGTGCCGGGCCGCTGTTTCCAGAAAGAAACCATCGATCGTCTGCAGATGGAGTTTCGATGTTGCGGAAACAACAATTTCAAGGACTGGTTTGAGGTTCAGTGGGTCAGCAACAGATACCTGGACTTCACCTCCAAGGATGTCAAGGAGTGAGTGAATCATGTTACAGCAATTAAAGCATGTCGTGGAGCTTGAGATAATGAACTGTGAAGCAGAAACCGGACTAATGAGGAGGTGAATAAACAATAGGAAAAAAGTGAAATAGAGGGTGGGTGACAGATAAGTGGACTTCACATCCACAAAGGTCAAACAATACATTACTGGATGGAGAGACGCCAGGAGAAAAAGAATGATGTTAGGGTAGAGAGGAGTGTATTAGAAATAGCTCTGGCCTTTATCTTTGAGGAGAAGAATAGAAATTGATGTAAAGGTTGGTCAGGAAGGAAGCAGAGAGAGGTTGGTTGAAGATGAAATAAGTGTGAGTAAACTGAAAGGTTATGACATCATGACACTTGTATAGAGGCACTTCGCATTACTCATGGGTGGGACGTGTACTGAGCTAAAATCAGATATTTTAGTGTGTGAATTTTTTGTGTGTGTTGCCTCTCAAAACATGAACTTGTGTCTCCTACTTTCTTTACCCTCTTTCCTTTCTTTGACTTTTCTCTCACTCTTCTTTTTAATGCTTTTACCGCCTGTTCTCTGCCCCGTCCTCTATTTCCAGTCGTATTCGGAGTAATGTAGATGGCCGTTACCTGCTGGATTCCGTTCCCTTCAGCTGCTGTAACCCGGCCTCCCCTCGGCCCTGCATGCAGCACCAGCTCACAGATAGCAGGGCTCACTATAACTATAACTATGAACAGCTAGCAGAGGAACTCAACCTGTACAGCAGCGGCTGCAGACAGGCTCTGATTGACTACTACATGGGTTTGATGAATTCGACTGGTCCTGGTGTGCTGTCCGTCATCTTAATACAGGTGCGTTATTTAAACAACACCCCAGGTCTTCTGTATAACAGAATGTGTGCACCTTTTTGTTCAAGACACAGAGCTGTCACTGCGGTGAATTCTGTGATGTTTGCTCCTCCAGGCACCTGCCACAGTGTGGAGAGATGTTTCTTTCCAAACGCACGTACACGGATGCACAAAACAGAATCTTAAATAACGGTTGTCTACTGACTGCTATGACAACAGACAAAGAGAAATCCTCACCGACACACATTGATTTCTGTCTTGTAATCGAAATGCACTTTCACGCCTTTGACAAATAACAGTATCGAAGACTTGTTTACTTTGAGTAACAAAAAAGACCTCAGGCTGGAGCAAGAAGCTCATGCTCAACAAATCATCACTACACTCTGCCTACAGTTAGTCAATCTACATTTAAAGGCAGCAGCAAGGCGTGGTGGTTATTCTAGTCCACTACGGCAAGAACACATGGCTGTCATGTGAACTCTTACCGAGGCATCGAGCTGAGCTCTAGATACTATCTGATTTTCAACCACAAGTCAAAACAAAAAAAGAAAAGAGGAAGCACAAGATGCAGCACAGACTGTGGTACACGTTTTTAGTTTTCTGCCCGTCTTGTTTTATTTGAGCTGTTTCTTGAGTTTACTCTACATTGTTTGGATCTCAAAGTTTGGAGAAGGGAATTTTGGTCATTGAAAGTTGAGATGGACGCACATAGAGGGACCTTTAGATATTCCACAGCATTATTAATATTTTATGTGGACCATCGCTTTGACTGAGAAAAACCTAACCTTTAGCTCAACGTTTTGCATTTAACCTTTTTTTAAAGCTTGATCCATGTTGAAAAAAGTGGTCTTCAAGGAAGGCTATACTGGATTATAACCTACCTCCCATAATTTAAGTATTGTATTTCCAACATTTTAGCGTGTTTATTCTGAAAAATGTTTTCAGACATCAGGTTTTGTGAAGCCATTTGACTATATAAGGAGGTGATAAACATGGACTTAGATGCAGTTTATGCAGCTTCCTTTCATCTTCCTGTCCAGATGTCAGTTCTCCTGAGCATGCGCTATCTGCAGACGGCTGTGGAAGGAGCCATGGCTCTGGAGAACCCAGAAGGTGACAGCGAGGGTTATCTCCTGGTCAAAGGCTTGAAAGAAACCTTTGAGGACTTCAAAGCCACCATCCTCGACATGCTCAAATTCGCACAGGTGGACCCCGCTGCCGCAGAACATTCTCCTGATGCTGATGGTGCAGAGAAGGCTGCTGATAACACCAGGGAGAAGGCTGCGTCCCCTAGTCCTGTCAGCTAGAGACAAAAGCTATTTAAATATGAGCCGAGGGGGGTGGTGGAGGGGTGGGTGGGGTTCAGAGGCTTCTTGGTTGTGTGAGATGGTTGGTGGCAGGTAGAACGCCTGTTGGGTTTTGGCACGTTAGTCTTGATTTACGCTCCATCAATGCAGCAGCCGCAGCTCCCTCGCACACAGCCAAAACATGGCAGTCAACGTAGGGAATCTTCTCAGGCTCTGCACAGACAGACCCAAAGCAAACACCTCTTCTGTGCAGGACTTCACGAATGTGTAATCATCAGAAAATCTGTCCAGCAGATGTGTAGTATTTTTAGTTCTATGTAGAAGAGAGTACATTCTGTTGAAATGAGAGTAGCCAACGTATTCAACATGTTTTGTCATTCGGAGTCACAATCACATGATGCTATGGTTCATTCCACATGCATTGTATTATTCATTTCACAGCTGTAGACTTTGTACTCAACTGCAAAAAAATGCATAGGAACCTTCTCAAATGGCAACGCACATGAATTTTATAGTTTTTAAGTTTTTAACTGCTTTGTAGTCTCGGTTTTACTTTTGTACACGCAATATAATAGAGGAGTGTATAAACTAACTGTGGGTTATCTGAGTTCGGCAAGAAGAGATGGATTAAGTGCGCGTGTGTGACTGTAGTGCCCTATATGAAGCTGTCATCTTGTCTATTCTGGCAGCTCTAGAACAATCTGATAATCCTGGTGTAGTTAATCCCAGAACTGCTACACAAGCAGTATCATGCACCCACTGACAGCACGCAGGAACACACTCTGTCACACAGACAGGCAGCACACAAATGCGACATGATGGAAAAGCAAAACAGTATTAAAACGCTTTGTATTTGCCAAGAAGACATCATGGTGATCTGTCCTAGCTATGGGTATATCTAATGTGTGCTCTTTCTTCCTAAATAAAACTCTGTCACAGAATAAGACCGAGGAATGTTTCATTTTCATCATGCAAACAGATTTTACTTTTCTATGAAGCACAGGAATAGGTCTAAGGTTTGGTCCTCAGAACTACCATAACACAATAATCAACGCTAGGCTACAGGGACACGGTAGAAAATACTGCAATTAGTTTTTCTTGGATAATTACAAAATAAATAGAATAAAGCAGAACTGACAAGACATTTCTCACTTCTTTTCACTGAGGTAATTCCTTCTTACTACGAGGAAGCCTACAGAGAATCACTTGAGTTAAGAGAGGTTCATACTATCACACAAATACTACATAAACCGTAATCTGGAGAATAGCTTTGTGCATTTTTGGAGTAACAATCATAAACCTGTGTATGAGTCACTCCAAATATTCTGCTGCTGACAGGAAGATCTTTTCTAAATATAGTCTAAACAAAGTGCATCGCCTAAACACAAAGTCGGGCTGCATGGTTACAGCTGTTGTTACGGAAACAATGAGCAACGAGCGTGATTTAAAAATGACCTGCCACCAGAGGTCACTGCTGCACAGTGCGTGAATTGTTTTTTTCCGGTGACCTCCCTGGAACTATTACAGAACTTAGTCAGAGCACGACAGCGACATGATTACTAAATGTATGCGCGGAAAGTATGTATTTCACACCAGGTTTCATATCACTCCGCCACGGAGATGGAACTAACTACGTCATTATTGAACATGCATGTCGTATGAAACATAAAGTTTCACGCGAGGTGTCTGAACGTCACCTCACGCGTTTTCTCATCATTTGAAGGCGTGAAGCTCGGAGGGTGGGTGAAAGAAACGCAACATGTGCCTTTTGAAAATTCCGGTGTGGTTTTGCAATGAAACTAACTGAAACCCAGTCACAGAGAGGAAGAGACGGTGGGGTGGAGGGGAAGGGGAAGGGCCGCAGAAATGTCAAACTACTCGACACGACGCGAGATGGGTTCTCTCTGTTTGATTCATTACATAAATACCGTTGATAATACTTTTAATTAGCTGTCATCTGTAGTGTTTCACAGCTCTCCCAGCTCAACAATGGACTCCAACATTATGGAGATAATAGAGGAATTCATGGAAAGTGCGTTGGTGCGATGGGTACGTCATTTATCATTTATCACTTACAGTTAGAGGAAAGGTCATATCTGGAGACAGAGAGAAAATAAAAGTGAAAATCTATAGGAGCTGTGTAGAGATCTAGTTCTGCAGCATAACCTGCATTATTTATAGTCACATAGTCCAGTATTTGGGACATTGTATCTTTTAGAACAGTTTCTCAGTTGTATTCTCCCAAATAAATGTGAACGTAGAGGTGGAATAAACAGCAAAGTAGCCGTAATACTGTAATTTTTGCTATTGTGTATAGAAAAACAACGCTACTTCTCCTTTTGGCAGCTTCCTTTG
>JAUMTR010000002.1:11903551-11931410 GCA_032270685.1 Microctenopoma stevenorrisi
AAGTAGCCGTAATACTGTAATTTTTGCTATTGTGTATAGAAAAACAACGCTACTTCTCCTTTTGGCAGCTTCCTTTGGCGCTTACTGACCAGCTTTTGCTCTTAGACAGGACACTTCCTGATTTGAAAATAATACAAATTGTGTATTAAAACAAAATATATAGTCTCAGTACATCTGCTGTGTTTGTAACGGTCTGGATTTTCAGCTGGGCTTTTCACATGGGAAACCAACCAGCCCAGGGGGATGTTTCCCTTCTGCTCAATCAACAGAATTTATGATATGACGTGACACTGTTGAGTTGGGGTATTTGTTTTATTGTTGGCCTCTCTCAAAGTGGAGGTCTGACTTTAGGCTCAGCAGGAGGCTGGTTTACTATTTGCTCGAGGGGACTTCGGCAGGGCGGTTATTCACTCACATGAGAGCTGTCACCCTGTCATGTGTTGAAAGACATCCACAGGACTGCCGCCCGGTTGCACGGGGTCTGGTTCTGCTCTTCCTCACGTTATCAGCTGAACCATCACGGGCTCGTTTCTTTGTTTACACACGCTACAGTTTGAGAGGGTGCAGGTGGGAATAAACCTCATTATATTGCAGTTTGCATTGGCACAGCGCTTCCTAGTAGAGAGAGAGAGACCTTGGCTCAGGTCCTGCTTGGCTGCCTGTCACTGTGAAGTGCTTCCCAGTGTGAGAGCACAGGTCCCACCTGTCCAGACAGGTGCACCGACTCAAGTGGCTTCCTGTGTGAAAATGTTCACACCTCTCCACCTCCCTGCTTGTCTCTCTCTTTCCCTGTGCCTATTTTCTGCTCCTGTCTACCTTGTCATTGTCCACCTCCCGGTGGATGCTCTCCACACATACAACATAATCCCTGCCTGTTTCTCACAGGTTCAGCTGTTTGAGAAGATGGTGGACAGGGATGATGGCATCCCACTCTACAGCCAGTACATGGAAGTGAATACAATTTCCCAGAGCACCCGGGATCGCTACCTGAGGCTGACAAATGGGGTTTTTCTTAATGAAATCATGAGAGTTATGTAAGATTATTATTATTTTTTTTTTTAATTTACATTTCATTGCAGTCAAAATAAGAACTTTCTTGATGAACACGGGGACATTTTCCACCATTTACATAAAAACAGCATTTCTGTTAAGGTTGGAAACACAAATAAGTGTGCTCTTTTTGTGCCATTATGTAAATATTTAAATGAGAAAACTGAAAAAATTAACCAGCGTAACCTTGCTGTTAGTTGCAAAAATTGGCCAATGCTTTTATTAATACATTTAAATGTGGAAATGGACCCATAAACAAAATTTTAAATTAATCCACAAGAAATTATTTTGTGTGGAAACTATTAAAAGCCTTGAAATAAATAAAGATCAATAATAAATATGCATGATGTTCTGGCAAAGCGCAAAAGATGACAAAGATATGTCCCTACATGTTCAGTTACTTTTGAGATTCACTCACATTTACTGTTTCGCTGCCCTTAGAGCCACATCAGTGGGACCTGTTTCATGGCCATGTGAAAATATATGGCATCTCCTTGAATGTGTTACTCGTTAGCCAGTTTTAGTATGCTAATAACATTATCACTGTTACCATGTATCCTGTGCTCCAGCAAAAGCACTGCTGCACCTAAGTGCTGTCTCGCAGAGCTGCTATCATTGCTGTAGTCTTTTAGTGTGTTTCTATTCATGCATAAAATTTTATGTAACATTTATCACATGCCCTTTTGTAACCTCACTTTGTTCTGCCGCCTGTGTGAAACGATGGCATGAACGTACGACCCATTCATATTTGCCACAAATTTCCGGTGAATCATGAAACAGGGTTCTGAATATGTGCCACCCAGTTAGGCGTCTCTGCTCAATTCCTTATCTCCATGTGCAATTTTTAGCAGAATAAAACCTTTTCTCTTTCATCTGGCAAGACAAGATCTTAGTCAGTATTTGTCGAACAGCTGATTAATTTGGCTTGACCTAAGCCACGTAATTTCAGCAAATGATTGCATGTGGATTCTCACTGCCTGCTTCTCAGGCTCATTAAATTTTTATTCACTCTCAGTTTAAATGCACAGTTACATAAGAATTTATTATCTGGAGAGACGTGGTGCTGGGCTGTTCGATCAAACTGCAGTAAATACACCGCTGTCTATTCTGTGTTTGTCCCAGAGACCCAAACCCCAAGGTGGAGCAGCTGTACAACAGTGAGAGAGATGACAACATGCTGAGAGTCCAGAACTTTTCTATTTTAAACCGACACCTGAGAGCCTTCTATCAGGTAAGGGAGGGACACTGGGGGGAGAATGGGGAGTTAGATCACCAGAAGGGAAATCAGGAGTGAAGGTCACCAGGACCTAGATATCTCCATTGTCGAATGGATGAAACTCACTGACTGTTTAGTGCCCTGCACTAAGATTAAATATGGGTTCACAACAGTTTCTTCTTTTTAGAAAAATACTGACTGGGTACATTTATTGTGTTCTTAAAGCAGCCCGCA
This sequence comes from Microctenopoma stevenorrisi, assembly GCA_032270685.1. Classification (NCBI taxonomy): domain Eukaryota; kingdom Metazoa; phylum Chordata; class Actinopteri; order Anabantiformes; family Anabantidae; genus Microctenopoma; species Microctenopoma stevenorrisi. The sequence goes on from JAUMTR010000002.1 coordinate 11,906,052, forward strand.
TTCTACATTTAAAACCACATCTCGCCTTGATGAGTGACCTGTGTGCAAAGTCATTTACAAAGTAAATGCATATTAAGTAAACACAAGCACAAACTCTGCATCTCATTGACCTTAAAGCTGCACTTCAGTAGGTTTACATTTACAAGTGCTTTGGGACTGTGACGACAGACGCACAAAGAAGTATGGCCCAACCTTTTGGTGTCAGTTCATTTCTGGTTCACTATATTTAGCTACAACAGGCCGAAAAAGCACAAAATGCTCACAATGGTTTGCGTCTACTGGATGTTGACTCATTTGTTAACACAATCACCAGTGTTTTTTCACTAGTGACCAAAACGTAGGTCACATATCATACTTAGAAAACAGGACATGTTAGTCAGCTTTAAATGTGCTAATAGTCTCCACAGTCAAGTTTCCACATGTTTCCAGTCCCAACGCCTTCTAGCTTCAGCTTATATGTAATTGTTTGGTCTACTTTCCAGTGTGTCTGTCCGTATGACAGGGGGTATATGCTGACTTGAATAAGGTTTCATTTGAGTTGTTTTTATGGTAATAGTATCTCAGTGTAACCCCCACAAAGCCTAATTGGATATTTTGATGCCTTGACAACCTCTGGCAATAACATCTCAGCAGTATGGCAAGTTGTTACGCAGAGAAGTAATACAGACGCCAACCTGTGAACCACACTACACAGACATTTGTTGTTACTGCGGTTTAAGCTGCATCCGAAAAAAAAGTCCTAAAAAGCTTTGTTCCCTTTCTACAGCATTTCTTGTGGATGGACTGAATTGACTCATTATAAAGAGAGAAAGTGCTGCTCAAATCTACTTCTAAAACATAACTCAGGGCCATACCAAATGGCAAGGGAGAGGGGGCGGGGGAGTGGGGCTGGAGAAACAGTTGTCTAGCTGTAAGGTAGTGGAAGCAGAGGACAAGATGAAGCTCAACTATCAGTCTCAGCACACAAATATTTGCCTCGAGGATGTTGTAGGAAGTTTGAAGTGTATGCAGGGGATGACAGAGCATTTGTTTGAAAGAGGAGATGAAACAGAAATTTTCCATCCTCAGTACACGTGTCCCTGCTTATTATCAGGCAAAGTGGAGGAGTAAGCTTGAGTTGTGGTTCGAGGGTGGAGGAGGCAAAGGGAATGAAAATCTATCAAATAGCCTTCTGTATAATTTATTTCATAGTGTGTGCGTCCCTGTGGCATTTGAGGAAATGACACAGTTCTTGCCCGAGAGGATGATTCAAAGACCTCATTCTTAGCAAACACAGCCTCTCCGAGTGTCAGTCAGGTGGACTGAACATGCACTGTTTGGTTTGTCACACAACGTAAGAACACGAGTCGACAAGATTTCACTTCCTGATTTCCAGTAAAATAAACAGATGTCCCGTAAAATATCATTGTGGCTCTGGTGGTGCTTGAGATTTCACCAGGTGATCTTAGAATAGGAGCCTTTGTCACTTAATTCCACACTGGTCACAGTTTTACTTCATACTCTCTGTATTAGATGCTGGTTCGCCACGTGTGTTTATGTTTGTGTGTGACCACAGCAACCGTTCAGTGGGGTCTTCTCTAAACTTCTCTGCTGTGATGACTGTGATGAATGGTACATTGAAAAACGTTTTGTACATATCACTGGGGTTGTTCCCACAGTCATGCGACAAGTCAGTGACATGACAAGTATTCATGTTAAGTGTTGAAGCTGGGATCAATGATCCACCCATCTCTAACACTTTTATAAAGTAAAAAGTATTATTACTACTCATTCCTATATGAATATTAGTAATTATATACTTTAGGTCTTTGAAGATTATTCAGTCGTCCAGGCGAAGCTGAGTCATAACATGTTAACTTCTTTCTTAGCTTGATGCATTTCATTACGCGTCCAAGTAGGAAGTTGGTAGAGACCACAAATTTATGCTCCAGGTTGGTTTCACTTCACCACTGCCCTGTTAAATGAAAAAAGGACGGGGGTGAGGTGGGTAGTTGTAACATTCAAACTAATGGAAACCCCTCCTAGCAGAGTTGTTACGTGTGGCCAATCTGGCGGAGGTGTGAACTGGGCCTGATTTTCTTTGAAAGAGCAGCATGTTAGGTTGAAGATAAGTTGTGTCTGAGGCCTCCACCTCTGTTGAGTGAGGGTTGTTTATTTGCAAATGCAAAGCTCCACTCACTCCTCTCTCCTACAACCCGTATTCTCTCTGCAACATATGGACAATATTGTCCTTAAATGACTGGCGTTTGTCCTTTAAATGAAGGTACACAGCTGACTCTGGCAGTGTGGCGTTGAATGGTTGCATGCCTGTTGTCAGCCCTGTGATAGACTGGACACCTATGATCATCTTAATTCTGTTTTATTCGGTTGTTCTATTTGATTCTGTGCTTTGTTCTATTATTTTATATGCTGTTAATTCTGTTTTTATTCTATTCTGTTTTTATTCTATTCTGTTTTGTTCATTTTATTGTTGTATTGCATCTATTTTAGTCTGTTCTGTTTGTCCTGTTCTATCCTACTGTGTTTATTTTTTTGTTCAATTACATTCAAATTCATTGTTTTGTTGTTATGTTTGCTCTATTGTTTTCTATACTGATCCATTATGTTCTGTATGCTATTGTTTGCTCTATTATTTTCCATTTTATATAACTGTCTTTACTGCCTCTAAATTTTCAGCCTTCTGTTAATAGGATTTTAAATGCAAATTGTTCTTGTACACCAATTGCATCTCTCCCTTCAATAAACTCTGACATTTTAAGGCTAATAAAATATGTTTAAATTAACAAAAACATACAGATGAAATCTGCTTCGCACATGTGCATAAAAGCAGAAAAATGAAAGAAAAAAACGAGGTGTCTGACAGAAGCATCAGACATTAAAACTGTCTGTGTAAAGTGAAACCCAGCTCGAATCCAGACAACATGAAGTGGAATTATTGATAAAAAGAAGGAATTTGGAAAATATAATGTTGCAGATGGCTTTTAATTCTATTCACCACTGCTGCCAGTGGCTTGATGAAATATTTGTGAGTACTGTAGACAACCATAGATTGTTTTCAGGGACAGACTGACTAAAGGACAATGGCTTATTCACTATTATTAAAAAAAAAGCTGTGCATCCTCTACAAATTAACATTAAGAGAAACTAGAAATTAAATTATTGGGAATGGCATCATTACTAGCACAGTTAATCTCTTTCCTGAGCAGGGTGTATTATTGTATATTGATGTATAAAATATAGTGCAGGAGAGATTTGAGCAGAAACAGCCCAGAGTTGATCCTGGCTGTATAATGCTGGAGAGGACATGTTATTTCCAGTCTGGCTGAGCTCCTGCAGAAATTTGTTTGGCATCATGAACCATGAGCTGCATGATGACCAGCTCAGAGCTGCAGTGGGTTAGATTCTCCATGCCCTGAAGGAGGAGAAACTTCAGGTTGGCAGTACATGCCTTAATGTCAAACTCACACACTCACGCACACAGTGGAGTTGGTGGATGGAGTCCCTGCCCGCTGGTAATCGCCTCTCTCACTGTACAGTTAATAAATTACAGTAAACAGCAGAGAGAGCTGTAATTGTGACTAGCGTCTGTGCTCTGGTGAGGGATCAAGAGAGGATGCAAACAGGCTTTCAGAGCAGTTGGGACAGCAGCTAGCCAGTGTCAGCGTGTGGCTTTGTGACAGAAACATTTTTAATTAACAGGCAAGTTGTTCTGGTGTTTTAAACGTAAGAACAATTAACAAAAGTAGTGAATTAGTAGTTTATGAGCAGAGATACTCATATCACACAATTATCAAATAGCTTTGTTTTAGCACAGTCTAATAATTGGAAAGCAAATGAAGTTAAAATGATATTGTAACAACCACAAATAAGTGCAATCAGAAATTCTGTGGATCATTTTGTGTGAACACGTATTTATAATATTAGAAATAACAAAAAAACATTATCTCTGACACAGTCTTCCATCTTATCTCATGGTTTCTCATTAAAGGTACCGGGTTATATTAAACACAGGCATTACATCATTTACACTTACACATACAGCCGTAATAACTGTTTATATATATATATGTGACCTGTAAAACTTCTGACTTTAATTTTGCTGAAGTTCATGACCGTGTAAAACTTCTCATGCTGATTCACGAAAAGCCTTCTACCCACATTACCTATTCCTCATAATCACAGGGGCAACAGAAAAAAAACATTTCCAGGTTTTTGTTATGGAACTGCGGCTTATCCATTTATATGATCTTCTTACTTTAAAAGAAATCAGCTTCTCTGAAATATATTTAACCTAATCTTGCGTAAACCTCCTTGACCTAGGAAAACAAAAGAAAAGTTATCAGATACCAGCTCTTTGTTTACACCACACACTGCTCCAGACCTGCGGAAAGTTTTTGCTGTTGTTGGTTTTTAAAAACAATATTTTTTCACTTAACTCTTCATGGTTATTTATTTTTTTCAGGAAGACCTGCAGCAGTTGATACTGATGCCTCTCCCTAATGTTGCCATTCTGGGGCAGGACCCCCTAACAGGTACGAGATAACAACATGATCCTATCAGCGCCACGTCTCTCAGCAGCAAGAAAGTAATTATACTTTATATACGAGTCCGTATCTCTGCAATCTGTGGAACACATTAAGGTGATAATGATAGGGAGGATGGAGGTGGGGGGTGGAGATGATGATGATAATGATGATGGTGACAGTTATCTTTTTGTGTCCTCAGAGGCAGCCGTGGAGGAGCTCAGGCGACTGCTGCTGCTTTTACTTGGATGTGCTGTGCAGGTGATCATACGTTACCATCACATTTTTCAATGACACCGATGTTTGACTGACATAGTGGACCTAAGGGTTAAAGTTAAGGGTTGGCCCACTGTAACAGGGACAGTAAAAGTTGCACATGGGACACAAACACACAGCAACTGGGATAATAAATAAAAAATGATATGATAAATAATTGATTATGTTTATAAAACATGAAAATTATGCAAGTACCAAGTTTGAGTTTGAGATGGCACAAGCAGTGAGTGCTAACCACATCGCAGAAACAAGACAGACACACAGCGTAACCCAGTCACAGAGCCGGCGAAAAAATGAAGGCTGAAAAACTCCCAGAAGACAGCGGCAGTAATGAAAATATCAAAGACGTGTCATGATAATCCTTCCTCATAGCTACATTCAACATCTACAGGGAAGGATTGCCAAGTAAATTAGAAATTAGACTGTATTTACAATGTAGAATGAAAAAGGACTTAATTACTCTGGTTGTTAAGTTTGGATCAGTTAAAAGTAGGATTTGTGACAGTTATGGGAAACATAGGGATAATTATCAGTTTGGGCCCAGCTGGAAATATTTTATACTGATATTTATGTTATTCTATTTTTTTTTTTTTACATTTTAGCCACGCTATTGTTGTCGTGTGATCAGCCTGTGCATGTTTTGGTGGATGTTATATTTAGAAATCCTAATGACTTGTAGGCGAGTCTTTTTTTCAAAGCACATATTTCAACTTATCCAACACTTCAGCTAATGTTCGGCTCATTATATGATGCCATATTTGTTTTTAGAAAAATTAGACATCCCAGAGGAAATTAGAAAGAGGCCGCTGTAGCTCAGCAGGTGGATCATACATTAACCACAGGCAAGCAGTTTGAGAAAATCTTCTCCACAGCAGTTCACATGTGGAAGTGTCCTTGGACAACGCGCTGAACTCTGTGTGCGTGCGTGTGTGTGTGTGTCCTCACTTGGAAGTCGCTCTGGTTAAAAATGTCTGCCAATAACTAAATGTAAACTTGTTGCACTCCACCTGTAAAAAGTAGGGACACCATAATATAATTGCATGGAGGGAAATATTAAATATCAGCAGTGAATGAATGTCTTTTTTGCTTAAACTTATTAACATCACACACACTCCCATGCAAATCATTTCATACCTCTGTGTCTGCAGTGTGAGAAGAAGGAGACGTTCATTCAGCAGATCCAGTCTCTGGACATTGAGACACAGGCAACCATTGCCAGCTGTATTCAGCAGGTACGTTTAAGTGCAGAATTAATCAAATCAGAACCTCCCAAATATAAAAGGTACTCGCAGACTGACCGTCAGCATGAGGACTTATAGTCCAGAGGGAGACTATTCTAAGAGGGTTTCTGTTCCTAAATGTGATTTAGCAAAGAATTTCTTCACTGTCTGCCCTGTAGGCACAGAGAGGGAAACTATTATACCTTCTCTTGGTGCTTCAAGTAAGTGTGAAAATGAGCTACTTGTCATTCTGCTGGCAGCCTTTTAAGGACCTCTGGGTGCCCCTTGCTGCCACCGTAGGATGGATTTTTCACCCCTCATGTCCACTTCTCCACCTCCAACTCCGTCACATCATCCTCTCTCTTTTATCTCTTTTCTGTCATACTCCGTTGTCCTCTCCAATAAGGCAGAAATGCCAAATTGTACTCTTTTATAAATACCCCCCATGAATAATTGCCAGCATTACAAAAACAGCATGTTGCATACCAGCATGTCTAAATTACAGTAACAGCATGTTGCCACCAGCCTTTCCTGTGCCAGGTTCCTCAGCCTCATAAATCATAGAGGTGAGAGGTGCTTTTCCTATGTGGATGGATTCAACTCCTGCTTGCCGTTCATATGCCTTCCACCTGGGGACATTTCAAAACTGTCTACACGATCATTAGTTTGGCATGCATTAGTCAGGCTTTTATGGACACACTTCCCAGACAGAAATAGTTTTTACCCGTTGGTCACATGTGCGTCTCTGCTTGGTATTCACCCGGCCTCCACGCTGTCTGCATCGTTCATCTCCAGATCTGCCATTTTGTATCAGAATTTCCCAGACGCCTATTGATCTTATCGTAGAGACCTGAGAGACTGTCCTTGCTGCAGGTCACTCAAGATCTGCGCATGGTGCTGCCGCTTCAGTGGGAGGAGCTGGTGGAGGTAGAAGGTGCAGACCTTCAGCCAGTGTTCAGCTCCATGGCCAAACAGATCCAAAGCCTGCTTGCACAGAGAGACACTCACCTGGAGGTATGCACACACACACACCACTCTCATGTCTGCATGTTACATATGAAACTACAAAAAACACATAAACTTTTGTTCCTTCCTCCGTTAAAGGGAGTTCCCCCTCTTCACTGTCTCCTGGTGCTTGTTTAAGTGGGACAGTTGGGTTTTCTGTATAATAAAATATAAATTTATATTCTGTAAGATGTTAAACCTTAATCTGTAAAGTGTTTTAAGATGACTTTCATTGTAATTTGGTGCTATATATATGAGCTGAATAAAATAAATAAATAAATAAATTTAGCTTAGTATAAAACTAGAAACAGGGACAACATCCAGCTTGACTCGACCTAAGGTGCCAAAAACTGTCTACAAGAACTTCTTAAATGATTTTGCGTCCAGCCAAAAAATATACTGTAGCAACATGTCTAATGTTTTCAACTGAACCAACATAAAAAAATACAATAGAAAATTAAAAAATCATAAAATCAAGCTCTTGTTTTATCAGTGCTTAATTGTGTCACATATTATATTAACATTTTATATCTGCTCAGATCCAATGTTCAGTGTGCAGCTGTCATTTAACCACTTACATTAATTCTGCCTTTTAACTGACAAAAGCTGTTAGTGAAATGGTGTCTCATTGAGTAGGCTGTTGGATAGATTAAAATATAATAAATGTGATTACACTGTAGTATCGGGGGTCATTTATTTATGTAAACATCAATAACAATGAATAAAAATTATTTTCAGATGTGCTAAATGTTTTTTACGCCATGTCCAATTAGATCTCCTGCAAGTTTATGTTGAGTAAAAAGACTACATAAATATTTCAGTTTTGAAAAGTACATAATGTTTGAATAACATTTATATGAGCTCATAGCAGCATAACGACGCTCTGTAATCACAGTCTCTTCGTCATTCTTTCACACTTGCTCGTTACATCTTTCTTTGTGTCTGTCCTCTGTGTCCCTGTCTCCCTCTCGCTCCCAGAGGATGGCAGAGCTGTGGCGTGAGCGGGAGACCCACGTGGACTCAACCATGGCGCCCCTGGGCGGTCTCAACGAGGAGCCACCCCAAGGTCTGGCACTCCAGCTGGCGGACAGCAAGGCCAAACTCCGCCGCCTCAAACAGCAACTGTGAGTGTGTGTGTAGGAAAAGCTTAGGAGAACCTTTAGAGAAGTAGTGATAAAGGCCAACATGAAAAATGTGAAAATGATTTTGTCACAGTTTACATTACACAAAACTGTGAGTTGTTACGAGTAAGGAATAAATCAGATACTCCCTGCTTTAGTCTGATTCACACGATTATATTTACTGTAGACTATACTGGAAAGGACACTGCTGGCCAATTAACATTTCTCAGAATACATTATTATACAGTATGTCTATCAAACAGAGTTTGCTCAGATCTTGTTATTTTCTTGCCAAAATATCACAGATAGGGATCATGTTACAAGACAAATTGTGTAATTATATTTTTGATGCTGATTTTTTGTGTACGACGTGTTCTTTCAGAGAAGACAGAGGTGATCAGATACTGGATTACAAACAGGAGATACAAACCATGGAGGAACAGCTCAAGAAACTTCAGAAAGAGGTACAGACACATGAACCCAGCGTGACTCAGAAACACTTGAAACACACTTGAGCGAAGGCCATATATGGTCACAGTAGAGATTTAGTTTTTGCACCAGAAGGTCAAAGTTTTGAAGTTTGGATAGGTTATCTTTAATTAAATGACTTCATGTAACCACTCTGCATCTGCTGCTGAACTTACAGTAAATCTAGTCTCCATGTTAACTTTAAAATACTTTCCTTCCTGTGTCAAATGTTACACACACTTACTGTACAGTTGCTCATTTGTTCATATCTGTTTGACCTCATCCTCACTGGTGAATGTGTGTGTGTCTGCAGAACCGCTCCCTGCAGAGTGAGGTGAGGGGCATGCGCGCACTGCGCGATGAGCTGGACTGCGCCCGAGAGCGAGCTACGCGGACCGAGCAGCTCCAGACCGAACTTCAGAGCTGTAAACACAGATTGCGCAGCCTGGAGCTCACACGCACTCAGCTGAAGGTACACACACAGACTGCAGACTCACCCACAAACACACACACAAACAATTCTATATAAATAACATGCAGCACAGCTTCATCTGAACCACAAAATATATATTCAAATTGTTGTTGCACAAGTGACATGTAGATGTGTCTTGTACAGTGTCTTTATATAAGTATATATATATATATATATATATACATATGAGGCGCTAAATATTGCAAGCGAGGGTCACATCAAGAAGATCTTCCTTTTACACTTTTCAGTGAGCAGCCATTATTTTTTTAAATGAAGCACCACTTAATCTCGAAAGCTGTCTCACGGCCATGAGAGTTTCAATCAGAAGCGCGTATGAACAACTCCGCAGCTCATAGACAGAGAATAAGATTATATTGAGTGATGTCATCTGGATTTAAAGCCTGGAGTGGCTTCATTGACAAAAGGCAGGAGTGCGGCTTCAGTTACTGGAGCCTTTATTCCCAAATGGGATTTATTCAGTGGCAGCATGACTATTCTAAGGCAGAAATGTGCTCATATCCTTGTCAAACACCTCACAGTGTCCTCGCTGTCACCTTCTCAGTCTTATTTGATTTATTCTGCCTCCGTGCTGCTTAGCTGTGACATTCCAAATTAGCTGGAAGGATACATTTCCTCTCATGTTTTGAATTATAATTAAGTTTGACAAATTCACATGGAGGTTTTCTCAAAAGAGCTAACAGTGAATGTTTAGATGTACAGGTTGTTTTTTTGAAAAAAGGAAATTCTCCACAGGAGCTCACTTAAAAAGCAACTCCGGCTTATAACAGTTCAGGTTTTTATTCTCATAGATTTGACTTTCATGCCTATAAGACTGTGCTCACTAACTAAATTGATGAAATCTGGAAACTCGTTGACATCTCTAAAAAGAAGTCAGACAATTACACAGGTTGTTGCTCACATAATAAACTCCCTTAATTTCGTTTTTTCAGTTAAACTGAAGTGCTTTAAAAAAACAGGCTAAACTGTTGCCTTGTTTACAAACTGTCCGATCGTCTGACTGCTCGTGTTTCACTCCCTGTCATTTCATTACTGTTTTTTAGATCTGAAGTCCTACTTTGGCAGTGATAATGATTTGATAACTGATAAGTGCTGAAAGCTTTTACAGAGAAAAAAAAGATGCTTTGAAACAGAAATTTATGATTAGACGTAATATTTTGGCCGTTAAAGAGAGGAGAAACAGACACCTGGTTTTTAATTAGAAATCCACTAAAACAATTGGTAATGTGGCATCAGTGAATTCCAGTCTTTACTTTGCTTAGCAAGCGACTTACAGGGAGCTAGCGCTGGGTGTCTGGCTCAAGGACACACCTGGCAGGGGATGGATTAGGAGTCAGACGGGGTTCGGACCTGCGACCCTCTGCATCCGAGTCTGATGCTTAACCCATTGAGCTACCAGGCCACATATGCACGGCACATGTCGTATGTGCTGATGAAGACAAATGCTAAAGCTCGATCAACGTTGAGCGCTGCAGCCACCAAAGACACATAAATAAACAATGTCAGTTGCTCAGCAAATATTTGGTCTGAATCAACAAAGTCTGATTGACATCGATCTTTGTGCATGGCGCCCCCTTCAGGAGCAGCAGCACCTGAATGCAGCACTGCAGGAGACCAAAACTCTCCTAGAAGAACAGCTGGCAGACGCACGGTCACGCTGCACCTCGCTAAGGGAGCTGGAGAGGGACAATCTCTTGCTGCGTCAGAAAATCATGGACGTGGAAGCGGTGGGTGGAGCAACGATTTCTATTTTTGAATCTGCTTATTAGTACGCTTTTTTTCTTCCATATGATCTTTTTTCTTCCAATATAATGTTTTTATTTTTAGGTGTGACAACTTCTGTAGCATGTTTGTGTGCTTGCGTGTATGTTTCAATAAAACGTGTTCCTAGTGGGGTGTGGGTGTACTCATGTCTACACACAGTTTTTAGGAAAGTGCCAGCCTTACTTCTGGTTGTGCCTCTTGAAATATGACGGTTCTTCCTGTAATGAATGTTTGTGTGTGTGTGTGTGTAGGAGCGGGACACCGAGAGGCAGCGAGTCGATGAGCTGCTGGAGATGAACATGAGCCTTGAGTCGGACCTGAGGCACAGCAGCAGCAGTGGCAGCGTTCCCGTGCCAGACGCTGCGGGTCACCATCGCTTCCTCCAATCAGAACTGGACTCTGACGAGGAGGGAAATGTTTTGATTGGTCAGAGCTGCTTCTTTTTTGCTCCTTGTCATTTGAGACATTTTAATTAACTGATAAGAAAAAATGTGTTGAGTTAATACTGGCCCGCAGGTTATCAGTCAACAATAGCTGAGTGTATTCATTTCTCTTTTTCTCCATTTACTTCTGCTGCCTCTCTCGCTACTATTTTTTCATCTTTTTTTCTTGCGTTATTTTTTATTTCTGACATCCTGTGTCTCAGATCAGAAGCCGCTAAGTGTGGAAGTGGGTGAGGCGTCAACGCTGAGGCTACTCGGAGCGGAGCAGGAGAATGCAGAGCTAAGGAGACGACTGGAGGAGCTGCAGGCCCAACGGGAGGTCAGGGTGCAAGGGTGGCAGTTTATGACTCACAGATTGAACTATAATAATGTAACAAGATAATTAATCTGTAGTAGTTTACCTCTCAGTTGACAGGAGTTGAAGGTCAAAATGTATCATAAATGTATGAAAGATCAGTTATAGTGGTAATAGAAGGATGGGACAGTGAGTAGACCGATGACAGAGCTGAAGTAGAGTGATACAGAGTGTACACATGCCTTTACATATTTTATTATTGATATGATCATCATGTTTTGGCAAGAGGAATCATTACAGTCAAGAATGTTTAATGAATTTACAAGTAGACCTTGGCACATACTCGCCCAAACAGTACACCTCGCAGTCTGAAGCATCCATCTCCTCTCGCTGCAGGCTGACTCTCCAGATGCAAAGGATGAGCGGGCCTGCCTGGAGATGGAGCATCAGAACACACTAAGGGAGGTGAGCAGAGACATAGACCTGATTTAAACACAGTGTTTACGTTTTAGAGGGGTTCTGTGCGGCTTTGTCAGACACTGTTCAGGGACATTAGGCCCCTGGACTAAAAAGTCGAGGGGCCTACTTTTTAGACTATCTAAAAAGTAAGAAACTTGAAACTTAACATCATCTTTAAGCTAAACATTCAGCGGTGATATCTGGTAGTTAATAGCAATTAAATGATCATTTTAGTAAGTCATTACTTACTACTTAACATATATTTCATTACTATTATTACACATGATTCCCTTTTTAAAATACTATGTACGTATATAACTGCATTTCTATAAACACATGGAATAAGTCACCTGTAACCCAGTACATTAACACTGGCTACATCGGCTGCACTGAATTCATCATATTGAGCTTAAAAAATGAAAATCAAGCTATTATAATAAACCATTTTTGGTGTATTTGCTGGATTAAACTTTCCACTATGAAGGTTTCTGCCTGTTTTGGTTGTGGTGGTTATCTGTGTATGATACTGCCTTTATATCTGTATAACCAATCAGAAACCATTTCAATGTAGCCACCTACTTCCCACCTGGTATTTATTATTTTTTCATTATTTATCATCCTTACCTTTTTCCTTTCATTGCACTTGGATGCATTTTGAGAAGAGGTGATTTCAGTCTTTTTTCTTACAGTCCATTCAAGTTCAATCATGTTCCGTACATGAAATGGACAAAAGAAAGGAAACAAACACAAATACAAATGCAGAAGATTGAATGCTTTCAAAGACATCAAAATTTCTCCTGCATTGTATTTTTCAGTTTCAAAACTTGAAGAATGAAAATGCCACTTTGCAGCAGCACCTGGAACAGCTTGTGACCAGACTGCAAGACCTAGAAGACAAGAGTAAAGAAGGAGTGAGGAAGCCAGACAGAGAGGACGAGAAGGTGGAGAGAGGAATACAGGGCTCCGAATCCTGCAGGGGAGAGGGGGAAGGAAGGATGAAGGTGACAGACAAGAGGGAAATAATCAGGACCCAGAGGGAAGCAGGAGTTGGGGAGGAAGTTCTCCGTGTTCAAGGGGGGAAAAGTGAACAGTGTGATGTAGATATGGAGCCCAATAGGAGAGGAGAGGCAGAGGGGGGGCAGAAGGACAGAGAGAAACAGGAGAAAGAACACACTGCAGCAACAACAACCCCCGAAACTCAGAAGCATCAACAGGGTACAGAGAATAATGCAGTTACCATCGCTGCATATCAGACTGTGTTGGGACCTGATGTGGAGCTTCTGACGAAGAAGCTCCAGGAGGCTCAGGAGGAAGCGGATAGACAGGCAACCGTTGCCCAGGACCTACGCTCCAAGCTGGCCGGGCAGAGCAGGAAAACCTGGGAGGCTGAGCAGAGGCTGGTGGTCCTAGAGGCCGAGCTACAGCGTCTGAAGAAAGCAGCTGAGAGTCTGGGAGAGGCCCGCAGGCAGATAGAGGTATGGGTGGATGAGTGGAGGGCGTCAAGAAGGTGGAATGGATGAGTGATTAAATGGAAATTGTATAAAAGGCAAACAGAGGTATTAAGACCATGGATGACTGAGACTTGTGTGAGTTTAATACATTTAATGACATTTCTCAACACGATATTAAAGCAAACCAAAGCTTGATATTAAAACTATGTAGAACTGGCATAAGAAATTTATTAAGGAAATGACTCACTGGCAATGATGCTGGAACCAACCTCACGGATTCATTAAGTAGTCCAGCTTCATGCTGCACTTATGCAGTGTGTCGTAATTTCTAGAATAGTTACAGAGAAAGTAGAGGCAACGTTCATGTGCATCAAAAATAACTGTTCCAAGTTCCAACGTCAGTGGATATATAGAAAGGCTTGTTAGTTTATGAGCTACACAGATGTTTGTACAGCAGAATTTATTTCTATTTATTTCAGGTGTTTCAGTCTGAGGGTCTAGCCATGGAGGAGGAGCTGTGCCGCCTCCGAAGCCAGGCGGAGCTTCACAGGATGCAGACCACAGTCATCGCCACCCTGGAGGGAGAGCGGGCTGCACTGGAGAGAGACAGAGACTCACTACGGGGCACTGTGGACGCCCTGCGCAACGCCCAGCGCAAGGTTGGAGAGAACACATGATGCAGTCACAGCTGTGACACCAAACATTGTTAATGTGACTTTACTTCAGGGAAGATTAACAGAGATAATGAATAGATGTAAAAAACAAATGACACATATTTAGAGGCTACACAAATGCTCAGAGAATAAATTCATTCCACTTCCCATTATTCTGTAATCTCTTGTTTACATTAAATTCATTACATTAGTTTGGCGTTCCACTTGCCAAATAGATTTATATCACCATCTCTTGTATTTATCTGAAAACTAATTACATTACTGCATGGAGAAATTACTCAGCAGGAGGTGGATTTGACATTGTCAAGTAAAACGCACGATTCAAGCTCTGTGAGAGTTAATTGGTGCCTTTTTATACATTCAGTATTGAGCTACTGGATTTGTCATACTCACGTATTGACAACCAACTCATCCAGGTTCAGAGAGGTGGGATCGCAGGTCAAAGGTTTTCCCCCCAGGTGTAGGTTCATGCAAACGCCAAACCAAAAATCTTCTTTTTCAGACACTGCAGGATGTACAATCTTTGTGAATACTTTGTGTAATGTGCTATTTGTAGTAAAATTGCAAGACATCAGAAAATTGGCAAGCTAGGGAAAAAAGCAGTGCTTAGTCAGCATTAAAGAAACACCATAAAAGGGATTCATGAATTCCTACCATTCAGAGAGAGATGTACATAATCCTTCTTCTGATGTTGTAACAGTTTGCTGGATTCCTGAGCCTTTACTCACCCAAACACCGCACGTCTTTTAAATACTCTCCGTAAAGAGTAAATAGCATTTTCCTACTTACAAACATGTTTAAGCTGTTAAATGTTAATGAAGACAAACCATATATAGAAGTGGACTCTTCCCTTCATTAAACATTAAACCAGCTTTTTGTTCTCTAAATGCTACATCAGATGAGATGTAGTGCTAGAATTTCAGTTTATGAATAAAATAATAAAAACTACAGGCAGCACCAAATCTAATCTGTTTTATATCAGCGAAAGTTTCCACTTGTGTTTGAGATCAAGTCAGAATGAATGATGGGAATAACAGCCACTGTTAAATGAAACATGATGTTCACTCTTTTTCTTTCAGCTGTAGGGGTGAATTAAATCCAAAATAGGAAATTACAACTCATCTACATCCTCTTTCTTCACTTTGCTTCCTCCCTGTTGTGTGGCGTTACTGAACTACTCTACTGAAAAATAAACATATAACAATTCATTTTAGTAGTTTACCACACTTTAGTAGTAATAACTAGATAGGTAATAAATGATTTAAATAATTTCAAACAAGGTTTGTTTAAAAATGCTCATGTCATATTTCTTTTTTAATTTAATGGCACTGTACTGTTCCTGTGGTACATATCTTAGGTTGTGTGTTTCATAATATGTTATGTCTAGGTATTAATAATATGTATTATATATATATATAATCTAATGTAACTTAAAATGACCATTATTCATATAAATTATTCATCCGTCTCATCTTCTCTTATTTGCCAGGGTGACCAGTTGGAGCTCACCACTCAGACTCTCAGAGCCGAGCTGGAACGTCAGGGTCGGAGTTTGGACACATCACATCGTCGGGAGGAGGAGCTGGAGGCAGAGCTCAGTGAGGCCACCCGGGAGGTAGAATCTCTGGCCCGGGCACGTGATCAGGCGCTGCTCGAGGCCTCGCGGCTTGAACACGAGAAGGAGGAATGCCAATCAGAGCTGGATGTCCAGCGGAAAGAGGGGAGACAGAGGGAGAGGGAGGTGACCAGACTGAGGCAACAGCTGGAGAGCACGAACCTGGCCCTTGAGCACAGTAACCAGAGAGCTCGGGCTCTGGATGCTGAACACAGGTACACACACAATCCTGTGCACATACTTAACCTTGATCATAAGCAGAAGTATGCAATTAACTTGACAAGACATCAGAGAGAGCTACTTAGCTGCACCATGCATTTATCTATAACGTAAAGTCTATCTTCATTCAACCTTCTGTCTGGCCTGTGCTGCTACTGTGTGTGTGCAGACGTGTGTGTCAGCAGCTGTCTGAGTCCAAGGAGCTCTGCGTTCAGCTGCAGGACCTGGAGAAAGATCTCAGCACTCGATTAACCAGCATGGAGGAGGGCAAAAAGCTGCTGCAGGAGCAGTACACAGACGCTCAGGCTAAGATTAGCACACTGTGCCAGGTATGTGAGGGAAGTGTGGTCGTTCAGTTACCGATGCTTCTTTGCATGGAACTGTGTGTGTTGTTTCCAGTTCTGTAGTACACAGGCAAAGCCCTGAAACGTAAAAATCAGCAGCATGATCCTGAAACACAGATGAAAATAGTTCATCTTTCTATACTACTATGCAGGCAGAAGCTGGTAAGAGGGCAGGTCATAAATACACAGACTAAACCTCTCACCATACATGACAAAGGGGAATATAGGACAAGTTGGTGTGGGGAATAAGTTGACAGTGAAAGGTGAGAAAGACTGAGATGACTGCAAAGCGGGTGAGGCTGGCAGCTTCTGAAATGGCCTGAGAGTGAGTGGAACGCCCAAAGCTACATAGTGCTTTAGTACTGAATGTTGAAAAAGAGAAACGTTTGCATGCTGCATGCAAATTTAATGTTTTTCTCAGTGTGTGGTTAAAGGACATTATTGTATGTATACTGCATATTGTAGTACATATGATCAGTCTGGAGTTCAGTCTTTTTGACAACCTTTTTGGGCTTTGACACCCTTTTGGAGTAAATTTACTAAAGATTAGAATTGTAGAATATTTTTGTCTGAAATATTTACCCACTGCTCCCTTCTCTTTTCTTATCAGGACATATCTAATGAGAAGGCACATTCTCAGGAACTGTCCACTCAAGTCCATCATCTCAACCAGAAGCTGCTGAAAGCCGAGGCTGAACTAAAGCGAGTCAGCAATTCTCTCGACCAATCACAAGAGAGAATAGAGTCGCTCTCCCAGTGCCTGGCAAAAAGTGAATCTCTTCTCCAGTTGGAACAGAGAGGAGGGAGTACTGTGATGGACACTGCATCTAATTCAAAGTCAGACTCCACAAACAAAATCCACATTTGTGAGTCATACACCCAGGTGACGTCTAGACTGGATCAGTCCTCTGAAGCTGGCAAAGATTACAACCTTCCCATGACCCACGATTATACAGCAGCAGAAACAGAGAGACAGCTAAATGAGAGGTTGATAGAGCTGGAAAGAGAGGTGCGTTTTTGTGGTTGCATAAATTACACCTCAATGTGTGCGTTTGTGCAGTTCAGTGCATGTGCTGCGCGAGGGAGACGATCTATATTATGCTGAATTTCTTGCTTTAGGGATGCTTGATGACTATCAACTCGCTGTAGACCACCACTTCCCCAAGAGCAGCACTTTATTTTCAGAACTACTGCTTTATCTCTGCTCATCAGTTTTTATAATGTCACCTCGGCTACTGTTAATCTTCCTTATCTCCTCTGCCGCTCTTACGCTTCAGCTCTTACTCTCTTTCTCTCTCAAACACACACACACGCATAGAAACTCTAATATCAAACAGTAAGTGGTGGTATCACCGAGGCCGGGAGTCTCATGCAGTTCAGTAATAAAGTGTTAATAATCATAATCTATTAGAATCACAGTTATACTTAAAATGTGAAACATGTTTTTAAGTGAACATAGAAGTTTGGGGTCAGTTAGAAAATTCCCTGTGTTAAGTGAGTAGTACCAAAAAAATTTTAAAAATTGAAAAAGGTTAAAAAATAATAACGTCTGTGTCCTTCGAACTTAGCTTTTGTCAAAGAATCTTCCATTTGTAGCAAATACAGGATTACAGACTTCAGACATTGTACGTGTCCATATGCTCAATCAGCTTGTATTAAAAAACTGAACGTTGTCAGTACAGTTTCGAAGCCTCTTTTGCAGTTATTATAGTTTAGAGTCTTCCTCAATAAGTCTCTACAGACGCCTCATGCCTGGATTTAGGCAGTTTATCCCATTCATCCTGATAGAGCCTCTCAAGCTCTGTCAGCTTGAATGGGAGGTGTCTCCAGGTATCTCCACAATTGTTCTGCAGGGTTTAGGTCTGGGCTTTGACTTGGCCACTAAGGAGCCAGGAGACCTGTCCTGGGGGAAAATCACTGATGGATTGAACAATGCGAACAGCTCATCTGAAACAGGACAGAAGCATGACAAGATGCTAATTTCAGTCAAATATATTGTTTTAGTTTAGAAATAATTTAAAATTAAAGCACCTACGCATAGGAACCTATTATTATACTTGCTACTTAATACTCCAGTACTTAAGTGCTGGAGTAAATATACTGTATATATATACTACTGATATTAGCTAGCAGAACACCACAGTGAGCCCATGGTGCCCATGGTGCCATGAAAAAAGTATAAGTCTCCTGTGCAGCAGAGGGATTTTATTAGGTACTGGAAGGAAATGTGAAAGAATACAAAATGAAAAAAGCAAACCAAAACCCACCCTAGACTCTTCACATGATGCACACATAAAATGTGTGGTCATATTCAGCCACCCCATATTCATGTGGTGGCTGTAGAGCTGAGTCATGGTGTACTGCACACATTTTAATGTTGCATTGACCATCAGTTATTATACCATCCGTCCATACTGTTCAAATAAATCTCTGTATTTTAGGTGTAAGTTGTCACATACATCAGTTTATACATCTCCTGCTTAAGTGTTTTGAGTGGTCAGCTGCAGATCGGGTCAAAGTCGGAATAAGTAGCATCTGCTGCTTTTACATGGCTGTGAAAGCTTTGTCTAAGTAAAAATAAAATATGATTTATTTCCCTCTCAGAAAGCATCGGCAGTTGCAGGACAAGAGTCTTTGCTGTCTCGGTTGTCTCAGTCTCATGAGGCATGTGAGCACCTTAAACAGCAGCTGGAGGCTCTACGCCGGCACTCCCTCAGCCTGCAGGACTCCTGCACCAGACTACAGACTCTCAACACCGAGCTACAGGTGAACAGAGAGTGCAATTATGTCTGAAAGAATTTGTTCAGTAAGAAAGTAAGAAATTATGGTCCAGCTGAGTTTAAGTACATGGAAAGGTTCTGATCGTCATATGTGCTAAATGTTGCATACACTTAACAAGCTGGTTAAGAACAACCTCAGAACCAGTAAGGTGCCTGTAGACAAATGATCTATATTACAAGTAATTTGTAATATATAAATATATAATTTATTAGTACTGTACGTTTATATGCTCTACATATTGCTAGCTGTTGCAGGTGGACGCCTGGGAGCAGACTGGGTAATAATCCTAGAGTATAATGTTTGGGTTATTGACTTTGTGTTCACACAAAGATCAAAAAACACAATTAATCTTATACTTTAATACCTCACACACTAAAACCCTCCCAGGTGGAGCAAGCATCAATGAGCTCCCAGCATGCAGCGCTGCTGACACGCTGCAGCGAGAGGGAGGTCAGGTGTGCTGCTCTGGAGGCCGAGTCCAAGGTGTGGGCACGGGAGCGAGAGGAGTCCGTGGCCAGGATGGAGGCTCTGAGGCGGGACCACGAGCGGATGACAGCACTGCAGCAGCGGCAGGAAGTGGAGCTCGAGGAGCTGCTGGACAAACACTCCCAACTAAGGAGCAACAACCGGAGCCTTGAGGCCCAGCACAGGGAGCTGGAGACCAGGTACAAACATGTACTGTCTGCCCGTAACTGGTTATTTTTTTGGGTTTTGTGCAGCGATATATACAAGAACACAACCTTCACCCTTTAATGACACACACTCTCTCTTTCAGTCATACATTTTAAGTAATTTTTTTTGTTGGGATGACTGTTTGCTACGTCAAGGTACAAAGAGCTTTTGGATGGTAAAACCCAGCTGGAGGAGAGAGAGCGTGAGATGAAGGCGGAGAGAGAGGAGATGGAAGCTGGGGCCCAGAGAAGGCAGGAAACAGAACGAGACCTGGAAAGACTGAAAGAAGAAAATGAGCGGTAACGGATCCAGTCTGCTTCTTCTGCATCGTATTCATGAGATCTTCTCATGCTTTCTCTCACCTACTCTCACTGCACACATGTTCATTTGAATACAGGGAGCTGCAGCTGTAACGCTTCTATATGAAGCACAGGGCGCAACACAGGAATCAGTTTGAATGCAAATGTGCTGCAGGAATGCATATAATAGTCCTGATTTAAGGCTTTGGGGCTTTTGGGATCAGTGCAAAGAGAACAGAAGAGCAAAACATTTTAAGTTCTATGTAGGAATGGAAAGGTAAGGAATTTCAAAACTGTGGGTGTCTGCATGGAATAGGGAATTCATGTCAATTTATTATATGTTTTCTTGCTCACAACTGTGAGTTTTTAAGCCTCAGATCAGTCTTGTTAGCATAGGAAATTTAACTAACTACATTACTTTACATTACACGAGTACTTGTAAGTGTAAGGAGTCGCTCAAAGTGATGAACCTCGAGATAATTAGTACCTAGTATTTCTCAAGCTTTCTAGCAGGATTAAGTTACAGTTGTTCAGTCGGGCTGCTCTCGCAGCATTGTTTTTAGGAGTGAGTAGTTATAAAAGCCACAGTACATAACCTCCCTAAACAACAGACAGGCACAAATAGTGACTAGCTGGTAAAAATAGTGGAACATTTAGCAGCTACAAAGACAGATGTTGCCCAGAGTAGGTGATAAAGACAATAAAACGAAGTAAAAAAGAGCAACAAAAGTGCAGCCCATAGGGATTTATTCTTGACTGATCCATGCTGTTTACTGGTTATGTTTTAAATAATCAAACGTCTTATTCTAAAACACCTTGATTCCACACGGGGAAAATAAAATGTTGGATAGTTATTACTGAATATTACCTAATTTCCCCTCAGTGATCATTAAGAGGTCCATCTTATCTCATTACAGTTCTTATTTAAAATAAAAAAAAAAGATGATTGCTTATCTCTTGTGCTTCCCTCGCTCCGCTATTTTGTAAGCAATAGTTTAAAACCTCTGAGTGAATCCAGTGATGCTTCATAATGAGTCCTTCATCCACTTCGGTTGTAATTATGCCAGATTTATCTCTTGGTTATTGTTTGGTTTTGTGGAGACTCATTAGGCTGCGTAATACTGTAAGAAAGAGCTTTAGTTAGAGAGTATTAGCCAAACGGTGATGCACAACACTTCACAGGACACTTAACGGTGACAGTAATGAGTAATGAGTGAAACACTCCTGTGTTGGTGTTACAGGCTGCTGACCCAGCAGAAGGAGTGGTTGGTGTCGCAGGCGGAGCTGCTGGCTCAGGGCTCGGTGGTGAAGGGGGAGCTGAGCGCTTCCCTGCTGGAGCGAACTCGACTGGAGGGGGAGCTCAGCGCCCTGAGAGGATCCAACCAGAGCCTGGATCTCAGCAACGCCCGCCTCACCAGCCAGTACCAGGTATTAGCCCCACACAGAGACACACACACACACTCACAGCCAGAAACAGGTGTTCTGTATTCAGACTGCAGGTTGATCATTTACATGCAAAAAGGGATTTAATGCTTCTCAGTGAAGACACTCTAACCCTCTTCAAATAAGGACACAAATTTATGTAAAACATCGTCGGGCAATTAAACAAGATTTATTAGTATTTGATTGCAGGTGTTAGAGAGTGTTTTACAAAACTGGAGATGGTGAGGGACAACTATCATATCATAGAACAGTGACTGTAATATTTGATAAAAAGACAATTTCAGCGTGAAATATTCAGAAAGAAATGAGAAATGAATGTAAAAACGAATACCAAGTATTTTAGCTATCGTAGCTGATATAGAGTAGAGCTATTGTTTACCTTTTGTGCAGAGTTTGCTTTTTGTGTAATGCTGTCAAGCAGGCAATAAAAATTGAAAAGATTTTTCAATGTCAATGCGGGGATGTCTCCAGTTGTTGAAGGGGCCAAACAGGTGTAAACTGACTTCCCACACAGGGTTTAAGATGTCACTCTGCACATGTTTCATTCTGCTGGTTCATCCAAATGCTCATGAAACATCATTTTAATCATGTGGTTCTGTTGGTGGACCTGGATTCAACACCAGACCAGCAGACCAGACTTCTGTCCTGTATCATTTCCAAACAGTGAAATGACGCTCCCAACTGTCCGCGGGTGTGGACAGTTGGGAGTTCAGATAACTCTGAATGTTTAACTGATTTTCTATTGTCACAGATTTTGCATGGCTTAAACAAAGGTCATACAGCGTTTCTATTAAACTATCTTTCTTCCTGCATTCAGTGCATGCACTGAGCTAATTGAACCAGTAGTGGCCTGGAGCAGGCCTCCTAACCCCAAGTGCTCCTGTGGTGCTGCTCAGCGGCCAGCAGGTCAGACTGTGGTTGTTCTGGGCATCTTAAAACACCAGTCAAACTACCATCAACAAAAAGTAACTGGCTGTCAGGAGCAGTAGATTCTTTATGTCACACTTTTTCCAAACTATTCTCCGCTGAATGAGATAAACCTAATATTCACAGATTGTGTTGTTTCAGTCTCTTCTGTCCAGATCATTTCTTTATCTGAGCAAATGAAACTGCTCTCTAATCCACAGTGTAACATGAAGTGTTAAAGCCTCCTGCCACGCTCTTCGTAGCTGGGCATGTATCCTGCTGTTATACAGAAGGAGATGGAGCAAGAGAAAACATTTGATTAAAAGGAAAAAATCAACATAGAACAAGGCCTGCTGGTGGGTTTTGCCTTGGTTTCAGCCTTGAACGTGAACTCTGCCTTGGCATTTTAATGAAGCTCTTGATATCTGTTTCTTATTCAGACACGACCTCTGATGAGTTGAGCATTCTCCACTCGTTTGTGCCTTTCACTCAGCTAATGTTGCTGAGCTCTGACCTCCTGCTTTTCAGTTTTCTGACATATATTAATCTGCAGTGCGGTGTTTCTGACCATTGCCCTGCCTCTCAGACCTGAACTACTGGGTCTCGTTGTACCTCTTTCGTTTGATATCTGCACAGACACACAGTCTTTACACACTGCTAATATTAAACTAAATATAATTCAATAGAGCATTATTTGCTTTTCTTTTTTTCTGTGAACATAGCATTAAATATGCAAGAAGATGCAACCAAAAAAACATGTTGATCTTATTAAGCATTTTATCTTGATTGATGTTTCTGATCTTTTGCGTGTGCAGCTTTTGACCCAGTTGAAGGGGAACATGGAGGAGGAGAACCGCCACTTAGCGGAGCAGAACCAGAGTCTGCTGAAGGAGAACCGGGCCCTACTGGAGCAGAGTCTGGAGCGTCGCGACCAGCACTATTCCCAGCAGAGAGAGTACCAGTCAGTACACACACACACACACACATGAGATGATTTGTTTCACTGGGAATTCTACTGAAGTAGATGGAAGAAGTATTATAACAAAGCGTCTTAACACCACTGTTAACTCCACTGTTCAGATTATAACAACACACGAGAGCAAATTTTATGTAACAGGGCCTATATTCTTATACATAAAAGAATTTATGTTGCGGTTTGAGACAACAATTTCACAGTCCAACAGCGCTCAGCGGTCGTCTTATTATATGACAAACATACTGGTAGCAGACTAATCCAGAACTAATAGTGAGCATGCAGAACTGGCTTCACCCTTTAAATCTAATGAGTCATATTTCAAGCAGCTTTTTTATTTTTAAGCTTTCAATTTTCAAAGTGTTTTTTTTTCACATTACAAATTTGAATGTCACTGTTAATGTTTCAGAGTGTTTCACAGCACACTTGAGTTCAGCACCCTGCTGGGTCATGTCTATTGCCACTTAAACCTGTAGCATTGGTGGGTTTCGGTCGATCAGCCATTAAATGTTCAGACCTATAATATTCATTTAAATTTTTAGTACTCAGAGGTTTTTATTTGATAATGTCCTGGTATCTTCCTGTATGTTTGTTGGTGAATTACTCCTTGTGTCCAGGAAATATATACGATGGAAAGATGTGTTTATCTTTATTATTAGATTACATATGGCAGGATATCATGTCAATTATTTTATATGAGTAGTTGAAAGATATTTTACTTTTAAAGCTAATTTACAAAAAATGTTTAGAGTGACGTTTAGATAATTGAAAGTTAAAAGTACAGTCCTGGGAACTGACAATCAAATTTTAGTGAAATCTTCACCAGATGAGGTATTATTATACATAATTTGAATTCAAGACATTTCAGAGGCAAATGGATTAACTTTACAGCATTCGTTTGTTTAATTGTTACTACAAACCTTATTGTTAGCATTGTAAAACATGGTATCATCAAAAAGTGATAAACACAATAATGCATCAATAATATTAGATTTCTAGACGTAAAATGAGGCTTTCTACCTACAGAGAACTTTTACTTGAGGCACTAAAAGTATTTTTGGAGAAAATTGGGGCTAGGGCAAGACTTTAGTTGATAATGAGTATTTCTACACAGGAATCAGGTAATACATTAAGAAAACATCTCTTTGAAACTACTATAAAAATGATAAATAATAATTTAGTGAAATTCAGATGTGTAAATTTGCATAGTCACATTCAAGGTAAAGCCTTTCTAACACACTACAATTTCAGTCTAATTAAACAAGCATCACCATTATCCACAGCTGTTGTTAAAATTGTACCAAGGCCCTGATACTGAACTAAATGTCTAATTTTCTCTCTGACTGTTTTTTTCTCTCTGCTAACATCCCTGATCTTTCCCTCCTACAGCTCTGTGACAGTGACCAATGGTCATCTCATACTGTCAGCGACTTTGTGTTCAGTATTTTTATTTGTTGTCGTCTTTCAGTCGGCGGGGGTTTGCTGAGCGTGCAGCCTATTTTTTCAACAATGCCCCGCGTTGGATTTGTCCACATTGCAGCCCGAACTCTGCAACCCTGTGCTTACCAGCAGCAAATGAACATTAACATCCACACGCAGTCTCTTTTCTGATCTGCTGGTTTTAAAAAGAATCCGATTCAAATAGCTCAGCAGGCTCCATTTATCAGTACTGAGTTTGTAGGAATGGGTTGTGTCAAAGAATCAGAAGAATCAGAATCAGCTTTATTCGCCAAGTATGTTGCACATAAAAGGAATTTTGCTTCCGGGCGTTTCTAGCTTCTCTAAGACAGGACAGACAAAAAGCAAATACATGAAAAACAATGAATTAAAGACAAACTAGACAATTTCGGAAGAAATCGCGTGGGGGAGCATGATTGCCGCAAGACGCCTGTCGGCGTCTTTGCGGCAAGTTTTTTCA
>JAUMTR010000002.1:11931737-11962429 GCA_032270685.1 Microctenopoma stevenorrisi
AGAAACTGTTCTTGTGTCTGGTGGTCTTAGCAAACGTAGCTCTGTAGCGTTTGCCAGAGGGGAGAAGCTGGAAGAGGCTGTGTCCAGGGTGTGAGGGGTCTGTGGTGATTTTCTCTGCTCGCTTTCTGACCCTTGAGGTGTACAGAGCAACATACACACTTGCAGAAAAATCCCATCTTCTCTGTGATTATGAATGCATGAAATGAATCAAACGGACCTTTCTGCTCATTTTGTTCTTCATCCTACTGTCAACTGCTTTGTTCTGATTCTTCATATGTTTTCATTCAGGGAGAAGCTCAGCGAGCTCCGTCGGGAGAAGCAGAAGCTGGTGGAGAAGATTATGGATCAGTACAGAGTCCTTGAGCCCAGCATGCAGCCTCCAGCCACCAAGGCCAAGTACTCACTATAAATATACATACGCCAAGTGCCAAATTATTACATGATTCAATGCAATACAATTCCAGCAAGCCAGTGTGTTCTCATAGGACATTTCATACACTAAAACAGTACAGTGCTGTAGATTTAAAGCCGCTGTAATATTTTGACAATAAGAATCTATCAAATGACAATGTAAAAACTAGATTTGTGACTGTGTGCCTCCATGAACCAATCGAGTTGCAGTTTACATGCATGACATTTGTGCCAGATGTAATTGACGACAACGGGGCAGACATGAGACCATAGTAACCTTTAAGCACCAAAATCTAATTAGTTCATCTTTGACTCCTTGTGCTAATAGTATCAGCTTGTGCTAATAGTAAAGAAATTCCACCGAGGCGTTACTGTGATACGCTCACTGGACGTAAGGTCACACGGACCTTGATCTTTGACCTCTGACAAACGTAATCTAATCAGTTCATCCTCAAACTGTCAAGTTCTGATATATCGCTTTCAAGAATGGGATGGATTGATGGACAACAGAAAAACACGATGCCTAAAACCACGACTGTCGCCAGCATGGATTCCCAATATTGTGCTGAAATGATGAGATCGCTCATGTGAAAATTATCACCTGAATCAGCAGCATTCCTCGGCTTTGCAGAGCTTTATAGTGACGTTCAGTTCACCTTTTTGTCGTCCGTCCAAAACTTGACTGTTTCTATGCATTCACACTGGTCTCATAGCCTTAAATAGCACAAAACACACATAGTTAGCAACTACCTGGTAAGCTTACTGCACAGTTTAGCAGCCTGATCTACCAAACCTGCTACTCCTCTACTAGACCAAAAAACAGAGCAAACACTGAGCACATATCAAAGTCACATTTATCAGTTGCCCGGAAAAATCCAATTGAATAACGGGGCTAAAAGCAAAGAAATAAACACAGTAAAAAGTGGGAGGATGGAGCACCCTAAGAGATTTGAGTAGCAGTAGACTGACAATGAAGTGCATATAATGGTGTAAAAAGCTCCCCACTGTCACACTTTTGATACGCTAGTGGGTTAATTTGCTTAATCTTCCTGGGGCTTTGGCCCTGCTGTGGAAATGCAAATACAATTCCCTCAAAGAGACTTTCAAGTCAGGACGGTTCCTGGAAACGTTTAGATTCCAGTTAAAAGTGGGCTCTTTGAAATAGTTAGCAACAAACGACTTCATACTGAAAATAGCTGATCTAGTTTGGTAAACTAAAGCTATGTGTGATATAATTCAAGCCTGGTCAGTGTTGGACACATGCCTTTCAAAGCAATAAAGGATAGTTTTGACTAGATGATACCTTATACATTTATGTTTCATCTCAGAAACTCGAATTCAAATCATAAATAACTACAGCCAAATAATTTTCACTGGTCATTTCACTTCCTTGTGGCCTTAATCTGTCCTGAATAAAACAACAACAAAAAGCTACTGGAAAATGTTTAAGTTTAAGTCACGTAGTTCACTCCTTCTCAATAGTCTGTTCCTTAACTGGTCAAGAACACTGATACTACTAAATAAGACGTTCACAGAACAACAGCATTTTATACCTAAAATTAAACTTTTAATGATAAGTTTTGTAGTGTCACTAAAGTGGACTTCACACGAACTGTTGATTTAATATGTTATGACATTTTAATTATAACATTTCCAGATGGATTTTCTTTATGTTGTATTTAAGTGCTTTCTTTTCTTTTATAATAAATGGCAGTTGGCACCTTAAGACATATTTTGATGACATTTTGAAATCACTATATGACAACACAATGCATTTTTGTGAACAGCCAGTGACACTTGGCATCTTGCAAATGTTTCCTGGAAAATCAGGGTGCTGTGTGTGTGTCTTCGCGCACACACACACTCACACAGCTCATCCCTCTTTTTAAATGGCCCCTGTTTTCTGTGCCCTCATAGGAAATCTAACTGGATTGCAGACAGGATGAAGAAGCTAATCAAACCACGGGGAGGAGGAAGAGAGGGACGCGCCCTCTTCACCGCCGCAGGCAGCGT
Organism: Microctenopoma stevenorrisi; assembly: GCA_032270685.1. Classification (NCBI taxonomy): domain Eukaryota; kingdom Metazoa; phylum Chordata; class Actinopteri; order Anabantiformes; family Anabantidae; genus Microctenopoma; species Microctenopoma stevenorrisi. The sequence continues at coordinate 11,934,162 of JAUMTR010000002.1, forward strand.
TGAAAACCTGGCCGACAGCACCGAATTTACATCAGACGCACACACACCTCAGTCTGGTGAGACCACACACACAACCCCGCACAACACTCTACCTCTTTTTATGACACGCGCAAACACCAGACGACTAGTTTTCACAAAGATATGCTCACATGCTCACCCCATCAAGCGAGGCTGCAGGCATGCATACAAATCATCTCATGACTACCAAGTGTGGTTGGCATTGATGCTACTCTCTGCTCCTTAGATCTCTCCCTATGGAACGCCAAGACTTAGCGAGGCCAGCTTTCTCTGCTAATCACATGTTGAAAAGATTCACAAGGCTTCATTCTTTTTATATGCACGTTGACACATTTAGTGACTGAGAGAAGCAGAAAACTCTCTGCAGACGTTTTCAAAGCCAAGATTTAAACCCCAACCTCTGTTAGTGATTTTATTCTCTCTTTTTGACATACAATTTAATATTATTTTCCCATGCACTTTCATTTCTATTATCTGCCCTAAAACCCTGCTTTCTTAACCTGTGTGTCGAACTGGGAGGCTCTTTCTATTCCTGGTGGTTTTGTATTGAGCCTGTATTTCAAAGAGACTCCATCGATAAAGTACACACCAAGTGAAAGAAGCTAAATGGATTTAACTGATGTGTTGTATTTTAATAGTTGTGCATATAGAAGATACAATATGTAAAAGTGAAAATGGTTCCCAGATAGATTAAATACTTACAAATGAGTTTGTTTACATAAAAGCTAGCTAGGTCTTTCAGATATTGTAAAGGGTAAATCTACAGGCCAGAGATAATGAGGACACGTAGTCAGCAAAGCTTAGCTGGTCGACAATGATGAACACAGAGTGCTAGAAGACTTTGTGGGCAGTCGTCTCCTATCTGATCTCTTTAAACAATGGCTGTTAGGTCAGAACAAATTTCACGCTGATATAATCATAATCGGTTTAATATTATCTACAGAAAAAAGCTTTGATCAGATATTAAACTCACTAATCGTATAGCTTGAGTTTAATAGTGTTTCATTTCACAAGTTTAAGGCAGCATCCAAATTACAGAGGAGAGGTAATTATAAACAAATGTCCTCTGTCGTTTTAAATGTACACATGCAGTTCTGCTGAGGTCAGTGTGTCTGTTAATAATGCCTGTAACATAATTGATCTGGACATTTTTTATTTAGCATGGTGCAGGAGCTGCTTTCACGTGTTATTCTGTGCGCCTGTGGGTAATTATTGTGCATGGATTTGAAGTCGGATCACTAATTCTCCACGACCATCTGGAGCTCACCTGCTCACTGCTCATTCATTTCGGCATTCTCGCTCATCTCATTGACATCCTCCAATAGCAAGGCTTGGCCTAAATCTCTCACTAAGTGGGGAGATTTTTCATTTTTCCTTGTAATGGTAAAAAATAGCTTAGAAACGTCCACCCTAAAGCTGAGACATTTTACAGGTTGTTGGCAGATGTATCATCTGTAAAACTGCAATACTGATCCAAACATGAAACGATGAGTCCTTGGTTTAATGTCTTAAATGTTGCTTTCCAGTACTGTGTAGAACTTCATTTAGGATATTCTTTATTGCCCTGAGGACCTGTTAACCAGCTGGCATAAAGACAATATCTATCTTAACTTGAAATACGGAAGTACAATTAAATTGAATTATGAAGAGGCTGCTACTGCTTATAAGTAAAATAAAATAAGGGTTTTTACTTCACTTCCTGCAACAGGTCCTATGTGGGTTCTTGGTTTGTTTTGTAGAGAAACTGAGCAGTTTTTCCCAGCAGGTGGGACACAGGACTAATGTCCAAGACCTGAATCCATCGCACTAATGATTTTGTACATTGATTATAATAATGTTACTGGCTACCACTACTACTTACTCCCATGGTCACTGTATAATTTGTTGTTTTAAACAATGATTATACTTTTTCTCTGTAAATCTCATTTCATACAGTTTCAGACCCTCGTAGTGCTCCAGTATCTCCATCGCCGTTGAGAAAAGCTCCATCCCAGACAGAGGTGGACATCTCTGCTCCCGGGAGTCCAGCCATGCGCTCTGGCTCTGGGGGTCGTCGTAAGCTAGGATCGCGTCATGGGTGGGGCATTGGCCTGGCCAGAGCAGGCTCAGGGGTTTCTCAATCCTTCAGTCCCGGGGATCACAAGACACCTCCACGCTTACGGCTACAGTCCAGCCAGAACACCTCCACAGTCCTCTGGGAAGGAGAGAGAGGTGAAACTAAAGCACCTCCGGCAGCAGAGTCAACATTGACAAATCAGGAGAATATTGAGGGCGATGAAAGGAAAGATGAGGAAGAGAAGGTGGAATGATGAAGGATATTGTAATAGCTGTGCACTTCATAATGTGCACTAGATTTAGGCAGATTTCATAAAAAAGAACAAAGTGGATATCTGTTTAAATAAACGTTCATTTATTTTTGTTAATAAAGAAATGCATTCCAACTTGTTCGGATGGACAGTTTCAACTGATATTTGTAGCAATATAAAAGTTCACAAGTTGAATGTAAAACGTGTGCACTGAGAGTGGTCCTAACATCTACAATACAACTGAAAACACAGCAAATATTCCTCTAATAAAACATTCATGTGCCTTGTAGGGTAATATTCTCTGTCATTCAGACAGACATCACCTCACTGACGACACCACAGTGGCCTGTAAAGGAGTCCATTCAATTTAAAATAATATTTTATTATGTACTGTGTTGTATTTCTTACTATTTTAAATATGGGATCACCTAATATTTTGTTTGATACATAAATAAATACATTCTTCTGACATTGATCTGTTGTGGCTCCTAAAACTGACAACATTTAGTCCAATGTATGAAGTCAAAGGCGTGTTACAGTTATATCGTGGAAATGGATTGTAAAAAGAAATGTTTTTTTCCTTTTAGGCTTCAGTAATTTGATTAGAAAAACAAGGTATTTATAATATACGTAAACTTCATAGTTAATAGTTAATAGTTAATAAAAAACAATGGTCTTGGCATTCATTTATTAAGTTGGTTTCAGTGAATTCCCAAAAATGGCATCAATTAAAGTGATAGAGTAAAGACACAGTAATTGTAATTGTAATTGTAACTCCTGTCCGTTAAGAGCAAAGAAATACATCGTGTTGCTTAGGTGAAGTCCAAGTAAGGTGGAGACCTGGGTGACTGCTGCTGCAGCACGGAGACTTGAACACTGATGTGTTGTTTTCTATCTGATCAGTCTGCCATCCTCTAAATTGGCCACATGACCTTAATAGAATTTTAACCCATCTTTCTGCAACTAGATAGCTGACAGACACAGGTCTGGGTCCAAAAACAGAGCTAAAAGAGATCATTCTGCCTGACCTATGTTTAATAATCAAACCTGATGATGGCCGTACGGGCCATTAAACCTGCAACCTTCTGCATCCCAGTCTGATGCTTAACCCATTGAACTAAGGGAAGATAATAGATAGATAATAGGTAGATAATATCTAATACAACAAGCTAACTTTGAAAACAGTAGCTCTGCAGTAGTCGTGAGGTTCACAAACACCAGACTTTCACTGCTTTTATCTTGATGTGAATGTCAAGGAGGAAAGAAAAGTATGATGCTTTATATTCCTTTTCACACTATTTGAATTATTAACCATAAGTATTATGTATTTATGTTTCAGCTATATTTTTGGCTTAACCTTTTACTACATTTTGTGCAGCAGCTCTGTAGAGTTTCAAACCACAAAATTACAGATGCGATATGAAGACACGATGAATACTGAAGCAGATCCACATCATATATGTAACATATGCTGCATGCTGGTGGAAGTACAAGCCGTGATATGCAAATTTCTCTTCAGCATTAAAGTTCAGTGCTGGAAGTGCTTCATCTCATCTTCCACAAACCTTCATAGGATTAACTAGAAGTGTTCAGTGTCCCTGCTGTTGCCTCTGATCACTTCTTCTTAACTTGACATGCTCAAATTAAAAAAAAGCATCAACCTAAGAGCTGATCATATATTGTCTGAGACATATGCTTAAAGAAATAATGGCTGTAAAAACTGGGAAGGTGAATCAAAAGCACACCTGCATTGACACAACTAACAACAGTTCAACAGAAACCACCTAAGAAAAAAAAGTATCTGTTGGAGATATAACTCAGGCTTGGGTTTATGCATGAGTTAAAATAAATCTAATGAGAAACCTCTATGTAACCGCTGGATCTGATCTGTGTACAGGGGGATACACAGGGAGAAACTTCACCATCTGGCTCACATATGGTTGAAAATCCTGTTTAATTTTTGCGTTTCTGTAAATCCAGTCATTGATCTTATGGCAAATGATCTGCACTAGCGCTTTAATGAGAATCCCTCCTTTTACTGTTGCACCAAACGGTGTCAGTGTAGCCCCGGCCAGGCCTTTGCCAACAGACAGACGGATGATGGGGGGGGGATTAGCATGCAGCTTTCCAAATGAGCAGACCTGAGAGTTCATCATGAAACTAAAAGGGCCCTCATATAAGACAGGCAGCTTCCAAAGAGCCTCTGCCTTCCAGATTAGAACGAGGATACATCAGCATTTCCAGTAGGATTTGTTTTTGAGTGTGTGTGCAGGAGACAACACTAAGGGTAATGGCAGGCTGTAGCTCCCCAAACACACATCCTGAATTATGATTTGCAAATGACAAATGGATTGCTAATACAATTCATGAATTATGTAGTTGTCATGGTGACATTAATCAAAAAGCAGGCTCCTTTCTCTCGGCTTCGAACATTGTGTTTGTGGAATTGAGATGCATGACGGGGGCTGCACACTGAGCTGCCTGAGTGAGCACAGGGCAAAGCGATAGCAAGATATTGGTTTTGCCAGTCACTCAGAGGCTTATTAATAGTGCAATGCAACAATCACACGCCCTCAAGCACACAGGCAGACAGCGTCCACAGACAAAAAGTGAAGGGTAAGGCTTTAAATCCTCAACGGAGGAGTGTTGTGGTTAGGTATGCATGCAGCGAGTGCTTTCACCTGTTATTTTCCTGCTTTTATTAAGCTCTACACATTGTCAAGAAATTCGTAAAGAGAGCCTTTAAAAGGAAGCTGAGTAGAACAGGAATTTTATCAATACAATATGACCCCTGCTTATTCAGCATGATCGATCACTAAAATGAACTAGTAGTGTGATCGCAGGGAGGCTCTGTACCTGCGAACAGCAACATAAAGCCTGACACTAAGTGAGTTCCTGATTCCTGAAGCGATGAATGATGGATGGCTGCCTCGTTTGACATCACGGTTGGATCTCAAGTGTATGTTGAGCTGCTTAATTATTGAGCACCTGAGGTGGGTGGAACACTATTGAACTTCATTTTTTTTGTGTTTTAGGTCTTCCTGCTCTTGTAACGACCGTCATTTCTCTCTGGAGGCTTTTTTTCCTGCTCAATGAAATTTCCTCTTTTATCTAACTAAAAGATTCACTGTCTGCAGCCTGTATGTTTTTCTTCATCACCCCCCTCTGTCCATTTACCTACAGTACATTCCTTGCCTGAGCCATCAAATTTTAATGACCGTCTTACTAAAGATCCTCCAGCGACCAAAAACCTTGCTTTAACCACTTAGTCCAGTAACTGAACAGGCTGAGCAACCTAAACACTTTACAGATGCATTAGAGTTTTGTTAAGTCCTGATGTTTGCTTCTGAGATTTAACTGTAAACTAAACCTACGTGTTTTTTTTCTTTTTTTTTCCAAGTTTGTTTCTGCATTCATTTTGAAATCTGTGCACACCAGTGAAACTTCAAATTGTTAATAACAATTTGTAAATCACAGGCATTTCCTCCCAGCACGCACCTCCTGGTTGGGCAGGCATTAAGACAAGACAGCGGCGAGGAGATCTTTGATTGAGAAGTGGTGGTGTAATCCCATTAATTATATTTTGCTCCGAGCAATACAAGTCACTGAGGGGATCGCTGAGATGGAACAGAATACAACTAGGTGGAAAACAACAAATGGAGTGTGTGTGCACACCAGCTGAACCTGCAACCTCGCTTCCTCACAAAACTGTCAACATTTCTGTGCTTTTACCAGGCTTTTACTCAATGAGGTTGGCCCAAAGGTGAGTCTGTTCATCTATAACTTCCCTGCTCTGCCTCCATCTATCTCTCTATGCCTTCCTCTTTACCCCCTCTCTTCTCCTAACTCTCCTGCTGACTCCCTCCCTCCCTCCTCCTTCGTTTCCCTCATGCACTCCCTTCCTCTCCCCTAGTGTATTAAGGAGCTTTGACACTCTCAGTAAAAGCTGATTTATTCTCTGGGTGGTATCGATCGGTTTCTGCATTAAAGATTATAATTCATTACCTCGGCCCCTTTTAATACATTAAACACTCAAAATAAAAATAAAATAACCCCCTCCACTCAGACTCTCCACGTCCCGAGGGTGCGGGAAAACACTCTTGTCGAGACGTCCAGCCTGTTGTCTTGTATCCCAGAGGTCCACCTGTGTGTGTGTGTGTGTGTGTGTGTGTATGTATTTGACTCCAACTTAGAGACACTCACCAACCACACCCCCGTCCATGCACACACCCATGCAATCTGATACAGTTAAGACACACTGAACACTGGAGAACACATTCACATGGTCACAAACCCAGTTAGCTGATGAACAAATAATTTATCAGCAACTCTTTTGACAATCAATTCATTATATTTGTTACCCTATAAAGGCAAAAATTCACAATATGTTTTATGTCCAGTCTCATACACCTTTCTGTGTGTTGTTATATTATCATAAACGGACATGTCCTTGTGTCTGGAGGTTGGTTTAGACCAGTGGTGTGTTAACGGGGGCTAATGGGTAATGTGAAGTAAATGTGGGCCGGTGGTTATGGAGCGTGGAGGGGGTCACATTACATTTATTAAACAAATCACTAAATATATATTTAAGATATAAATTATAAATGTGTCAAAATCCCCCTCGCTTAAGACGTTATTTATAGTATGATTTCCATAGACATTAACTGTTTTACAAGCATTTCTCTGCATATTGTACTGTGTATGATTGTGCATGTGACAAATAAAATCTGAATCTGAATCTGTTTTATAACAATTTTATTTTTGTTGTTAAAATTATCAATTAAGTAACTAGTGTAGCGTAACCAAATCTAAGCCTCACAGAAAACCAGTGAATGGACATACTTAACCAGCAAAGCAGGGACACAAACCCTGGGCCCAAGGATGACAACACAAGTCCCTACCAGCTGAGCTAATATGGACAACAGGCCTCGTATGGCACTTTTTAACATGTGTGCGCAAGCTTGTTTGCTGCCAGCAGGTCACTAAAAGTCTCAAAGTTTATAATACAGTCAACATTTGCTAAGTTGGTCGTATACAATGTGTACATACATCTATGGTTCCTATAGCACGTGGATAATCATAAATACTCTCATACCCTGACCTTTCCTATAGCACAAGCAGATTGAGGTTTTAACTCACAGTCCCAACAAATGTTCGATGTATTGACATTCAGACATGTTATGAAATTCAGAGATCACCTCCGGATAAACCTCACCTAGCTACATACATCAGGTCAGAATAGTAGTTTTCTTTGATTTAAGACCAGACATCTGTGTTTGGTGCTAAGTTGACAGATTTAGCATGCTAAAACACCATTCTGTAACAGTGAAGCTGCTGAATATTTTTAAGGGTGTTATAGGTATTGTGCTGACATTAGCGTTCAGCTCCAATACAGTACAGCTTCACAGTCTTTTACCGGTTGATTAATCGTGAAGAATCTTCCGCAGATTTGATTTGGGGAAATAACATCAGTTGCAGACGGAGTCAAATAGATGAAACTGGGAAGCGACTGGATGTTTTACCATTTCTGTTAGCTGTAATAAAATCAATATGAGTAGAAGACGGTTTGTTCTACCCCACTTTTTTTCATCATTTATATGAATTTCCTAAGTGCAGAGCTGAAAACATCACCTTCACCTGACTCCACCAATGCTTCGACCACCAACAGAATATAGATTCCTTCCAGACAGGTCAAGTTAAGGATTTGTGTACTGCCTACGTACACTCCACTGTTTGTCAATACTACTGGCCTCTGTGGGACAGTAAGGATTTAAGAAGCACCATGTGTCCCCTATTGATTTTACCCCAAATGGCTGCACCAATTCCCTGCACAAAACAAGATTGCCCTTCCCCGTTGCCTTGACAGATTGATTTTGTATCTTAGCCATGAGGACTTGAGGAGCAATCCCTCTGATTCTGCCTCGTCGCACTGTCACTCTGACGGACAATTTCCCTCTCCACCCTTACCTCTCTCTGTCTCTCCTCCTTCTCCTTCCATTAAAGGCCTCTTCTACTTCTAAGCTCTTACTTCTCCCGGTACATCCTCCTCCTCCTCCACCTCTCTTTCTTCCTGACAGGCTTTCAGACAGTAAATCAGAGACATTGATCCAGTGCAGCGCCCAAGTGTCCTGGATTCTGCTAAAGAGCCATTTTCATTTCACAAGCAGTTTACTGGCCTCGCTACCCCCCCACCCATAAACATCGCCCTCCTCCCCCTTCTCTCGCTCTCTCCATCATGGCCTCATCCATACACATCAGCTGTCTCACCTCTCTCCTGGATCCTCATTCTCTCCGAGAGCTCACCGCTGTTTTGCTTCCACTTTCGCCGCAGACAATTTTCTTTGAAGAGAACAACCTCAAAAAGCCTGAAACATTCCTCTAATACATACTGATTGCGCACACACATTTGTTTACCTTTACCTGTACCCACGCTCCTCCACAAGCAACATCCAAAGCTCAGCAGGGCTCCGTGAATTGGTTCCAAGAGGTCTGGCTGCAGCAGCAGCTGGATTTCTAATTTGTTTGACATCAGCACAATGAAGAAATGTGTATGGCTACTTTGTTAGCGGGTCTCCATGTCCCACAGCATGTCCTCCACTCTATGAGATGGGTTTTTAATCTTATTTATAGCGGGAGACTGCAATGAAAAAAAGCAACCCTTAATTGCTGTTGTGCTCCAAAACAACTGCGTCTCGTACAAGCATCAGAAATCTAACATTTTTCTCTAAACTCTGAGCTACACTGCGTGTTTACATTTTACTGTGACTTGGCCAAGTTTCTGTAACAGTTTTTCTTCTGCCTGCGTTCAAGCATCTGCTGTTACTTCTGTAAAATATGGTGCAATCTGTAAAGAGTTGGACAGTGAGACATTGATTATTCAGTCTCTGTATTCTTTACATCCAAATTTGCTGAACAGTGTTGCACTGTGTTACAAAGGACGGGCCCCCGGACGCATACACACACAAAGGCCACCAGCCTCAAAACGCCGCGGGGTCATCTTGGTTGTTAGTGTTATCTCTTTTATCAAATGTTTTTAACACTTTATGGTCATTTTATCTATCTATCACACTTGTGGGTCTGTTTCTGGTAACTGTAAGTGGACATGTTTAATTCCCTTTTTAAATAATTTAGTTATTTGTGTATATTATAACGATATTCCAACCAGCTGAGGTCATTTTGCAGTGATTTAACTTAACTGAGCTCTCTGATTTACAAACAAGATTTATTAATACTCACGTCATACAGTGGCCCAGGGCCCTCCTGACCTGTTGGTCCAGGCCTGTTTGGCAATCCATCCACGTGTGTTGCAGTGTCTATGATGTTTGCTCAAGTTGGATTTAAAAACCTCTTAAATTAAATTGCTCAAAGTGAGAACTTTCCTCATAGACATTGATTCATTTTAGAATCAATGCAGCGGAGTACTGAGCCAACTGAAAAAAAAAGACTCACTGTTTAGTAAATATATAATGTAATATGCTGCTTTGTTGACAACTGCTAGGTATGTGTATACAGAAGTATAACTTCTTTATGTGTGTGGATGCAGATACAGCTGTGCTTAAAGACATAAAACTGTTCGCATAACAAGCAAGTTGTTCCTGGCGAGGACGAGAAAGTGTTGACGCTGATGATAAAAGTCAGATTTTTTAATTAATGCTCTGGAACAGCTTCTAAATGGATTTTGTGGTAAAATTGCTGAGGTCAAGAAAGAGATAAAAAGAATAATCTTCTGCTCATAGAAAGCACAGAGAATTACATCGCATAACAAGCTGAATCCAACTCAAAAATGCTCTTTGTTTACCTTTGACACATGCTATGGCTAATAATAATGATGAAACTCACATCCCATGGTGGTGATTGCCACTGCTAATTGGTATTTATTCTAATATAAGCCATCTTTGTAGCAGGGTTTATGATTGTGATTAGGTGTGATTTACAATGCCCTAAGCCACCGTTTACTTTGAGGTTTAGTGCACTTCACCCAACAAGAATCAGCTGGAATAATACCTCATCTTGTCCTTTATAAAGGAGCCATCTCAAAGCTTAGATCGCAGCTTTCACCCCTTAAACGTGTGGTTGAATCATATTAGGATCCAGAACGCTCACTGCCTGCAGCCTGAAATGTGCGAGGTGCATCAGGGACATAACCCAGCACTTTAGAGTCAGCGGCTTGCAGGCCACAGACCTCTGCTCCAGAACACCTGTTGACAGCTGTTGTGCTAATGCTGTGATGATCGGTTTTCTGTGAGCGCATATAACCCATATATAGGAAATGGAAACTGCCAGTTTAAACAATAAAGGTTGAAATTTCAATACAGAAATTATTTTTGCCGGAGGCATCTCTTGTGTCTAAATGATTTCTCTGTAAAATCAGTCACTACATCAACACACTATCTGCAGATAAGCATCAGACTGGGAGGCAGAAGGTGGCAGGATTGAATCCCAGCCCATCCCCCATGCTTGTAAGTCGCTTTGGGTGAAAAACGTCTGCCAAGCAAAGTAAAGTATTCCCAGATGGTTACACCAAGTACTAGCCTCCAAGTCACATAATTTCAGTGTAACAGCGTGAAGATCATGTACAGGAAACTCAAATAAGTCTATTAGTGTTAATATTGGATTTTGCCTGGATGTCATTGTCACTAATGAGGAAATTCTGTGTACAGTACATAAAAGTGGCAAATTTGTTTATCCCAACACAAAGCTATGAACAGTATCAGGCTGGCTAGCCAGTTAGCTTACCTCAGTTTATTAAAGAAAATATTTGCATCATTAACTCCTCTCTTAAAGCTGTCTGCAAACTACTGCTCCTTCAGCAGTTGTCTACTATGACAGATGAGTTTAAAAGACAGTGAATAGTTATATCACAGTTTTAAATCCGAGTGTGTCCAGGCCTATACAGACACCGCACTCTGACATTAGTGCTTTTAATGCTCAAAATTTAGGCTGTCAGTTAAATGAGGTCAAGTGACTCTAATAAGGATTTACAGGTCCTGCCCAAAGCGGGCGGCAAAGATACCAGAAAATTCAATGAGATGTCAGCAAAGCACAGCCTACACACCTCCACACAGTCCTGAGAGAAAAGCTGTCTGAAATCACTCAGACTACTCATTATATAACTGACACTATAGTGAGAATGAAAATGAGTTTAAATTGAATATCCACACTCAAGGTGAGTGAATACAAACATGAATATTCATGTTTGTTTCACTGCTGACAGCTTAAGAGCCACACAACAGTAATTCTGCACCTGTAAGCAACACATTACAAAGTGAGACTGTTGCAGCTAAACTGGTTGTTTTTGGTCAGCTCTGGTAAATTTAAAGGACCCTACACAAAGCATAAATATCCCAGATGGGACATTAAAAACACAGCACCAAGAGCAAAATTAGCCACAGCTGCATGTCTAATCAGCTCCAATCATTTAATTTACCTGTGTGGGTTCATGAGGACAATTAAGAAAGCAGGATGTGCCACATTAGTGTGTGCGGCTTCCACTTCCTTTTTGGGCATTAGTCCAACAATGAGTTTTAATTTTACTCTGAGCGAGTAAAAAATGCTCCTGGTAGGTACACACATTATCAAGATAAATACGTTCTAATTAAAGCTGTATACGGTAATTACATATTCACTGTCTTCCACACAAAGAGACCGTTTTGTGACACCTTATGTTACAGCTCCCTTTACTGTAGCTGACAAAACCTGCATATCAATTCTATAATTATTAATAGTAGCATATGATACTGAAAAGCCCAGACCTGCAAAACAATGAACAGATGAAACACAGCATGATAGATCAGAAAACCAGAACGCTTGCTGGAAAAAAAAAAAAACATTCAGCGAAAATCCCAAAACACATATTTTCCTCCTTTTACTTATACAAAAGAATTTCTGACACCTTATAAACTGCAACAGCACATAACATGCAGGTATGCAGGTGCCACTTAGATTAAAATCACATAATGCAAATGTACAAGAGTAAAAATGACAAGTTCAGGGGAAAAAACATAGGAGCAACAAATACGATTAGGTGCCAAGACATTGTGGATATGTCAGCATCAGCAGTTGTCAGCCTGAAATTATGCTTGATCAAACACCTGACAGTTCACTGCCATCAGTTACTGTCAACAAAACAAGCAGGGGACACACACACACACACACACAGTACATAACTATTCCCGCTACTAGGAGTGCACACAAAATTGCACTCGCACACAGGTGTGTTGGCAGGCTATGAGCAGCGAGTAATTTCCAGGGCCAACAGGATTATCAGTGTATGTTCTGGAAGATGGCAGGGAATCAGCCTTCAAGTTAACGAAACAGTTAGTGTAATTGGTCTTCATCTGTCATCTCATACAGAGCGGTGCACTGTTGAGTCGGAGAGAGAAAGAAAGAAAAAGAGAGCGAGATTACTGACAGGACAGTGATGAAAATTGGTCGGAGGATAATGAGTCTCGTTGTCTTTTCATCCTCTCATCCACTGTCTCTTTCTCCCTCTCTCTCATTATTCAGAGTGACTGGTCGGAGGGTAGCTTCACAGTCTGCTGCTTATTAAAAAACCCAGAGCGCCTTTAGATGAGTTCATCACGCTCACATCCCTCTTTTCCTCCCATCCCTCCATCCTCCCGCCGGCTCTGCATCCTCTCATCCCCACCATTTTTCCTCCCCCTCTCTCAGTTTGAACTCCTACATCCTTCCTCTCTCTGTCTCTCTATCCCTTCCTCTTCCATCTGTTTATTTTTTCCACCACCCTGTAGAGTAAAACAGCGAGCAAGAGATGAGAGGAGGAGGAAGGAGAAGAAACGGAGGCCCAAACAGGGAGGGAATCAAAAAGCTCTGGAGAGGAAAGACAATCCGCTTTGTGGCAGATGAAGCTTTTATAGAAAAGGGTGCTTTCTCCCACTTTCCTGTTGATATTCTTTGTAGTCCCCCCCCCCCCCTACATTTCCTCTCCTTCCTCTATCCCAACACTGCACCTCCCTCCTCCCTGTGCATCTCCACCACCATGGCAGATTGTTTGGAATCAATAAAGATGGTTGTTGGCAGACGAAAGTCGTGGGGCGGGATGGTGGCTCGCTAAATACTCATTTCGCTTCACACAAATCACCGCCTGCCTCCCGCCGGCACGTGGCGGCTACATCCTGCAACAAACAATTAAAACCTCATAGAGATGCACTGTAGGGATATGCATGATGGCGCTTGCATAAATACACATATGGAGCGTTGTGACAGGCAGCAAGGGTAGATGGGATATGGACAGCATGAAGACAAAAGGGAAATAAATGGAACAAAGAGAAGAGGGGAGATTACTGATGCATGTTGAGAAAAACGAACAGGTGCTATGGTTGTCCAAAAAAAGTCAAGCCACGAAAGGAAAAACTGTAAATGAGGTTGTTGGCAGAAGTATTCTGTAGCCACAGCACAATAAAATCTCAATTAATTACAAGTAGATGTTCTGCATTCAGAACTGTACTTTAACATTAGCATTTTAACAGTCCTGGACACAGGAATGGTGAGATACCTCTTCATTTGTTTTCAGTTTGATGTGAGGGAGGGAAATATCCGGCTTTTAACATGCTCCAGTGTGTTCATCAGCTGTCACTAAAAACAGCTGTCTGCTGCAGCCAAAATGACTCACTATGGTAACCAGAACAATGAAGCTGATGCTAAGTAGAAAAATGATGAGGTGAAAGAGAGGCGTCATAAGCTGCAGATTCAGGTGATAGTGCTCTAAAAGTAAATTGCATGTAAAAATGTATGGACAGTTATGATATATAAAAAAACAACAGTGGAACCAGAAACGGCTGGTGGCATAGGCAACACAGGTGGTCATCTCCTGTGCCACGTGCTGGAGGGGGCCAATCGGCTCAGAGTGGAACAGTTTCCATTACAAAATTGATTCAGTGCAATTTTGCATTGTTCTAGTGACATCAATTTTAACTAGAGAAACACTGCACAATTAAAATATCAGTATAGTGACTTGAAGCAGAATATGTAAATAATATAATAATAAATATGTAATATAACCCTACGCCTGCCAGCTTATACACTGTCGTGTACTAATCATTTATGATTTAAAAGTGTGAGCAAATTTAAAGTAAAACTGCAGTAAAAATAGTGTAATGTTTTGCTGAAGTAGAGGTGTAAAGCATAACATTTAAATACTCATGTAAACTCCAGCAAGCTCAGAATAGACGTTCAAGATTTACTCAAGTAAATTTACTTTACTTTCCACCACTAATACAGATAAACAAAGACCCTGCTCCTGTGAGAAAACGAAGCAGGAAATATTCATGTGAAGAGTTCCCTCGTGACAAACAGTTCACTGAATCGCATCGTATTCAGAGAAATAATCACTTCATGCACGCCACAACGTGTCTGAGTTGTTTTAATAAGTTGTTGTCATTGACACACACACACACACACACTGGAATCTCAATATTTGAATAGAACGTATGATGCATAACTCAAAGGGCTGTAGGTGCAATTCCTAATCACAAATAATCTACACTATATTATAGGTCAACCTAAGCTGCACGCTGACCTTTGTTATAGTGCTGCTCTTAACCACAGCCATAAGAGGGCAAAAGAGAGAAACTAATCAACATCCGCTGAAGAGCCAGTGTGTACATCAAAAAAAGCAATCATCCACTTAGGAGTTATCTTCCTGTTGAAAGTGGCTTGATCTGTGTCGACAGAGACGAGGAATCTGGATGTCGAGTGTAGCGGTGTGTATCCACAGCAACCAAATCTGACAAATCCACTCGCTCAAAGTTTACTCTTGAGAGCAGCCTCGGAGGGAGCTGAGAGAGAGAAAACATGTGTAAAACAAGGGAAGAGAACACGTTACCTTGGTCGTGCAGTGGTTAAAAGCGCTTTGGCCTGTGGAGAGTCTGGTTGCTTCAGAGGGATTTGTTAGTGAGGATTAGTTACTGTCTGTCCAACATGGCTAAAGACACACTCAAAACATACAAACACGCGCACACACACACACACACACACACATCAAACAGACAGCCAGTGGGGGGCGTGCCAGGTGTTGGAGACACATAAGGTTTATAGGGGAGACTTGGAGGCCTGCCTGCAGCAGTTCTGTCACACAGACAGACAGTTCCGGTCCATCTACCAGCCAAGCACCGCTACTGCTCGCTCACTGCTGCCACAAAATCTGCTGCACATCCATTAGAGGAGAAGGACACCAACAGCTAGCAAACACTTTTTTTCCTGAAAGAGTCACACCTGCACTTCTGGAAAATCACCTCTTCAATCAACTGGTCCAGTGTGTAGATGTGTAAGTGCTGATATTATACTTCTAGTAAAGTGTTGATGCTGAAATATTAAGTGGAAGCTAAGGTTTATCACAGAAGTAAGAAAACAGGCCCTGACACTTCCTCATCATGTAAAACAACTTCACATTGTCAAAATATGATATTAAAGCTAACATGTTAAATGTCATTCATGTTTTTGCACTTTTCTTTTAGTTCTAAATGCTTCATAGTGTTTAACAATTAGTCTCTTTATTTGTCTTTAATGCAGAAAAGATAACATAACAAAAACACATCGCACATCTGAGTCATTTGATCCATTGTTATATTAATAAAGTAATAATAATAATTTGTTTTAGTTCCTTGATGTTTCACCTTTCATTCCAGAAGGGAATAACCTCTTTTTGAGTATAACCACATCTCAATGACTGAGATCAAATTATATTATTATAATTATATGCCAGTGTCGTTTGTTAGTGATTAAATGTAAACTACTTTGCCTTTAAGTTTGTCTGTGGTGGTGAAACCACTTTAGGAGATAACATTTAGGGACTGACGGACATTTTCTCCAACCAAACAATCTGTCTTTTCTTGAAGGCCAAACCGAAATCAGCTGCTGCCTGGACATTTATTCTAAACCTGCATGCTTTTCTAATTCTGCATTCTGTATAGTAGTATAAAGAGCAGAGATTTATTACTATTAGTACGGAGCTGTCCCACGGAAAACATTAATCTCTAAAAACAAGTTGCAGTTTTATCTTTTAAACAAGGTGGAATAACTTCCTAAAACAGCTGGGCACTGCAGTTTTTAGCAAACATTAGTCAAATGAGAGTAAATAGTGCACTTATTGAGGACTATTTTTGTCATAAGATAAATAGACATTTTGAATGTGTCCAGCAGCAAGACGGTGTGCTCGTCTTCATGTTAATAAAGCAACAACATGGCTCATTCTGCTTGGCTTTGGATACACAGGAAGTGCTTGTAAGGTCAGTTCACAGGTGGCTCTGGCATTTTGATGAAAGCTTTTAGATTAAAAATAAAGAATATCACTACTTTCAATCTTTAGGCTCATACTCACAACGATACATTATACTGCATGTTAGTGTGAGGGGTATTCTTCTGCTTCCTCATTTCCAAACTTATATCTACAAAACAGTCCTTGGTAAACTCCCTACATAGAGTATTTAGGTTTTTGGAAGAAGAAACAGCACAAGGGCATCACAGATTCAGATCCCATTATTTTCTGGCAATTGATTTTCCTTAAACCCCACATTAAAACAAGAAAGAAATCCTTTCTAGTATTGGCTACTACTGTCTGCAAAAAGATTAAAAATAAAATAAGACTCTTGTCTCTTGTGTCTGAGTTTAAAGCTTATGTGAGAGATAATGCTGCACAGTTGATTGGATTTTTCTCTCGTTTTTAATGGGCTGCTCCTCTTTTCTCCCTTATGCTTATTTAACTTCTTGTCTGTCAGGACCGGTAACTTTATTAGGCACACCTGTCCAACTACTCAGTGACGCAAATCACTAATGAGCCAATTACATGGAGGCAACTCTATGCATCTAGGCATGTTGACATGGTCAAGACGAAATGCTGCAGTTCAAACTGAGCTTCAGAATGGGGAAGAAAGGTGATTTAAGTGACTTGGTTAAGTGGCATGGTTGTTGGTGCCAGACGGGCTCGTCTGAGTATTTCAGAAACTGCTGGTTTTGTGGGATTGTCACAAACACTAGGGTTTTCAGAGAATGGTCCAAAAAAGGGAAAACATCCAGTGAGCGTGAGTGTGGGCAGAAATGCCTTGTTGATGCCAGAGGTCATAGGAGAATGGCCAGAGTGGTTCGAGCTGATAAAAAGGCAAATAAAGTGACTCAAATAACCTCTCGTTACAACCAAGGCATGCAGAAGAGCATCTCTGAACGCACAACACAACGAACATTGAAGCAGATGGACTACAGCAGCAGAACACCACAACGGGTGCCACTCCTGTCAGCTAAGAACAGAAGCCTGGTCTGATAAGTCTCGATTTCTGCTGAGACATTTGGATAGTATTGGCATTAACAACATGAAAGCATGGATCTATCCTGCCTTGTATCAACGGTTCAGGCTGATGGTGGTGGTGTTATGGTGTGAGGGATATTTTCTTGGCACACTTTGGACCCCTTGGTACTAATTGATCATCATTGCAACGCCACAGCCTATACCCACCCATACCTGTGTGTTGTTGCTGACCGTGTCCATCTCTTTATGACCACAGTGTACCCATCTTCTGATGGCTACTTCCAGCAGGATAATGCACCATGTCATAAAGCTTGAATAATCCCAGACTGGTTTCTTGTCCCTGAGGAATGTTTCCAGTACCTCGTTGAATCTCTGCCACAAAGGATTAAGGCAGTTCTGAAGGCAAAAGTGCGTCCAACCCGGTACTAGCAAGGTGTGCCTAATAAAGTGGCCCGTGATAGTATATAAATTGCTGTCAGAGATGATGTGGCATGACTTAAACTGGCCGGTCATGCTCACACACCCTCCAGTGTGGCTGATTTAAAACAATTCTCCAAATAACAGTGGGCCAGAATATCTTCACAATGACTCATTGCCAGTTACTGCAAATGCTTGATTGCAGGTGTTGCCACCAACTGAGGAATGACCACTTATTACGTTTAGGGGGAAATTACTTTGTCACATAGTTTCAGGCCAGTTTTCTACCTTTAATAAAAAAAGAATTTAAGACTGCATTTTGTATTTACTTGAATTATCTTTGTGTAATATAAAAATAGATAGATAATTAACTGAATCATTAAAAGTGTGATAAATATGCAACAGGAAGATGTAAAATATATTCTCACAGCACTGTACTGGAAATAAAAGAGAGCTTTAGTTAGTTTTATTATTGTAACGTCTTGTAAAAAAGAATAGCAAGGCAAGAGGTTATACAAGCACTAGATCGCTTTGCACGGGGGTTACGAGTGTTTGAGTAACCCTGTTCCACCTGAAAATTTCAGACAATTTCACCAAATAAGATGCAGGACGGTACGGCTGTACAAAAGCTGTGGAGGTGAACATTTGTAGGATTTCCTTTCATCAGGTTTCTGATTGTTTTGTTGGTCTTGAATTTGTTGCTGTAGCAGCAGCTGTGTGCCAAGTCGTGTGTAAAAATAACTTTTATAAACGCAGAAAGCATGGTTGAGACCTCTCTCAGAATGTTTCGGAGGCAGGAGGTGAGTTTAATTTACAGCAGCAGTAAAGCAAGACATTACAGGTTAAGACTGCAGCTGTAATACCAACGCTTAATTTGAATAATTGAGTGGATGACTGATCATGCTAAGGAGCCCGGACTGCTTGGCATTCTAACACGATCAATCATCAGTGTAATCAAAACAAATGGGTGAAGTCATCATGTCACGGCTCGAGACAACATAAAATACGTATTTACCAAACTTTACAGATCAAGCTGCAATTATGGGACACTATTTCCTGTTACTCGCTTGAAAAGCAGGACTGAGATGCAGAATAAATTTGAACTTTAATAGGTTTAAAACAAGGCTATTTTTTTTCCACTTTTAACTACGTACTTTTCACCTTTGGAGGAAGGAGCTTTCAATATTTCCTTTCTCTGCAACAGTTTGTAAATGAGTCAGGTTAAGGCCAGCAGTATACATTTAGGAGTGAATAAAATTTAATTTCAGTTAACTGAGGTTTATATACAGGCAATTTATTCCAAAAATATGGTCGGAGGAAATGTCAGGGTTTCCCTCAGTAAACACACAATTTAAATTTCACACATGGGTTAGGAATGCTCGCCTACAGACTAAATGCAGTTATTACTGTTGATGGAGTCAGCTACACATGTTGATGCACACCATGCTGGTTACCTGAACAATAAGCTGCTGCCACTGGTCAGGCTAAAGCAGTGGGCACAAAAGTGAAAGCAAAACACAAATGATTTGCTTAGACATGTATGAAATGTCAAGTTCCTAATGCGGAACTTGGAAAAGTACACAGAAACCCACACGTGGAAAGACTTTGGTCTTTGGTAGCTCGCTGCTTACAACAAGGTCACAGCAGTATTATAAGAACAGTGCAACACTTTGGGAAACAGACTTCTTTGAGAGTAAAATCTGAATGCATTGTAATAATCTTTCCATTTAAATGTTGTAGACATGTTCACGGTGCAAGATCCCAAATCTGACGGCATCTCGGTTCCCTAAGTTACTATTAGGTTTGTCAGAGCTGGTCTTACTGATCCCGTGATGCCCCCTCACCTTGCTGGCTAAAGCGCACCTCAATCCAACTGTGTGGTTGCCATTTGGTTATAATTGTAAGGCTAACACCTGCACTCACTAACTGTATTTGGCTTTCTGGGCAAAGATGCTGCTTCGTATCACAGCAGAGCATTAAAATAGTTACAGCAACTCCTCATACTAAATATTTTTTCCCCACATCTGTAAGTTAAACAAATGAGATTCAACGTGTTAATTAGTAAATTTAAAATGTGCTGCATTGAATTATTTGTGAACTTTGCTTCTAGCCTTTATGCTAATCTAGTCTAGCAGCATCTTGACTCCAGCGCCACACTTATTATAGAAACATGTGAATGATACTGAACTTCTGAAACAAAAAGAAAAAGAATATAAAGATATTTGCGGAATTCCTTTCTTGAAACTTTAGTCGTTTTAGCATGTTGAACCATAAATGTCTGGATAACAACACAGACTGCTCTTGTGTTTTGCTCCGTTATGTTTTAAGTATAAATTGTGAACTGTAACCTGGTTATCGTGTGAGTACAGAGTGACACTTGCATCTCATAAAACACACAAAGGCCTGTTTCAATAAATTATATTTTTAGTGTTACAATAAATATTTTCTGAATCACATACTGTTGTTCTGCTCTGTCACAAACTGAATTTATTCCAGACAATAACGTACAGGAATACCACTATTTCCAACTTATATCGTCCTAACTCACTGGAACAAATGTGACACAAAGACAATCATAATCAATCAACAAAACATGGGTTCAGAACAACTAAACAGAGTGAATAAAGAAATCAAATAAATTCATGAGTGAAATAAGTTGTCAATTACAGAAAAAGGTCATGACAATAAACAGAGTCTACATGACATGAACAGTACAGTGTGTGTGAATATACGGAGCGGTGCAAACAGCAAACGGCGGAAGATGCAGGATATGTGCGTGTAGCTAAATCGAGCTGAGCTGCATCACTGTATGGGGGAGCGTGTGTTTGTGTAAGTGTGTGTACAAGACTGTGTGTGTGAGTGTGTGAGAGAGAGAGAGAGAGAGAGAGAGAGAGAGAGAACTCACCAGCAGGGAAGTAAAGCGGGAGGTTCTGCTCATACTCCTTCTTATCCTTCGGTAAGAACACACAGAAGATGACTCTGTCCAGCTGCCGCGCGCACACACACACACACACACACACACACACACACACACACACACACACACACACACAGTGACCTTTTTTACAACCATAAGCAATAACTGAATTCACCAATAGCAGAGGAGAACAATGCGACAGTGTGTGACATTGTGCAGTGGCGATATCAGGAGAATGCAGCTAATCAATCCATTACTTCCCTATTAGCTCCCTATTATGATCCTGCCATTGCGCTGCACTCATTATACTCTGTGCTAGAGACAGTGTATGAAGAGTGTCTGTGTGTACGTGTGTGTGTGTGAGAGAGAGAAAATTAAAGGAGGCCAAAAAGAAAAAGCATTTTTGTGCCCATACTGTACAAGTGTGTGTGTTGATAAATGTGCACATTGTGGAGAGAAAGTAACTGTGTTTTTGTGCATGCCCCTGAGTGTGTTTGTTTGGCACTAGACCCTCTGCTTCTCTCATTACTGTGTGGGAAAAAACACTAGATGACTCTATATAGACTCATGCCACCAAATCCTGCACCAAAGAGCACACAGAGCCATAAACATAATAGCTTTCAAATAATATTAAGACGCTGGTGGAGTGATTGCGGTTAGTTTACGACAAACAATCTTTACGCTCTGTGCTCTTGTGTTCTTTAGATCCAGGCTCTACGGTCTACAATAAATTTCTGTATATCTGGACACACAGGACAGTAAACAATGCTATATATTTAAACAATATGCAGCCTGATTATTGAGTCAGAGTCGCTCTTGTAACAATGCGCGTCCAGGCTCTGCTGAACCACTGTATTCGTATTCTCAGACTCATGTATTATAGCTATTCCCACACCAATGTCACTACAAAGCTTGTGATTTCTCTGTTTTGGATGACAGTGCAATTTATAGGCAGACTGTTTCTATCCCTTTCTGGCTCGTGTGGGAGTTCAACTCTCAGTGCTTTCAGCAGGCTGCCAGCCCAAAGCCCATGTTTTTCAGGCTCAGCTTGTGGCACAATTACCAGCATTTAAATGGAATCTAAAAGGGAAGACATGGTAAAACATCTCTGACCTCCGCACTAAGTCGCCTCCATTTTGCAACAGAAATTCAAATTAAAGTAAATGCTTGCGAGCAGAGATGCAAAATGGCCTCCAGGAAATGTTAGCAGTGGCAAGCTCATTTTTATAGAATTGCAACAGAGACCCGGGAGACGCTAAATCTGTCTGTAACATAAGGTAAATGTAAGGGATGCTCTTAGAACTGCCTGTCTTTAGGAGAAACAGCCACTTCTGAAACACAGGCTCACTTGTCACTCAAAAAGTCCTATGTTCCCTTAATAATTTAAATGTCAACGAGATACTGTATTTTGACAGCTTTTAACCAGCTATTATTTAACAGAATAATAACGTTTTTGAATATGATCTTGTAATAATGCAAATTTGATATCACTGTATAATATGTTAATATGAAATCAATAATAAGATTCTGTGAACCACGGTTTTAACGTCGACTGTGGTTCAGAGTCCTCTGACCTTAGAAACAGTGCAGTAAGACTGTTTCCTGTTATACAAGATATTGTTGGAATATATTCTTGCTCACTATAAATCCAATTTGTAAAACATAGCAGCTATGAAACTTAGGACCTGCTGTGGGTATTGCCTTCTTGCAGGACTTCGTAACCAATTTATTGGTGTTTTACAAATAAATGATTCATGTTTTTATTATTGAACTTGATGCAGTGTGTTGGCACATTGCCCCGGAACTTCAGTCCATTTTGTGTTTTAGTGGCTCTGCAATTTTCAATTACATTTCCTACATAACAGAACTCCAAGCCAGAGCAAGCGCAACAAAACACCCACATTAAAAAACGCAAAGTGTGCGCAGTTCAATTAAAGAATAAACCAATTT
The DNA here is from genome assembly GCA_032270685.1 of Microctenopoma stevenorrisi. Lineage (NCBI taxonomy): Eukaryota > Metazoa > Chordata > Actinopteri > Anabantiformes > Anabantidae > Microctenopoma > Microctenopoma stevenorrisi. The sequence continues at coordinate 11,957,029 of JAUMTR010000002.1, forward strand.
CTCTGGTGAACACTCTTTCATACTTTATGTATATGCAAATAAACTCCGCCTCACCATCACATTTTATCCCCCCTCCAAAACACACAGTGAAATCATTTCTAGGTAGAATGTAAATATATGTCTCATTGGTTTGTTCCAGGTCTCATTTCCAGCTGTTTAAGACTTGTTGACTATAGACTTAATATTCATTTGTTGAGCTTGCAGCGGCTGACGGCATCGGTCGACTGGTATTGCTACAGAGACTCTGGAGACACCAGTGCTAACAATAACATCGTCAACACCCTCTCAGGGAGGTGATAGTGCACAGCGGTTACAGAGAGAGAGAGAGAGAGAGAGAGAGAGAGAGAGAGAGAGTGAGATTGAAGAGAAGAGTGGGTGGAGACCTGAGAAGTGAAGGAGGAAGATAGGAGGTGCGTTTAGGGCATGTAAATGAGTGATTGGAAAGTTTCCTGTTTGTTCTGATCTTCCTCCCTCCCCCTTCCTCCCTCCCCCTCTTCCGACTCTCCCCTCCAGTCATCTATTCCATCATTTTGTCTTTTCTCAGCTCGCCGTTTCTCCGGAGAGAAAGTGTGTGTGCATGTATTTGTGTTAGTCGGGTTTAGTCCCGCAAGGAGCCAATTAAAACACAGACTTGGCCATGAGCATGGGAGCCACAACTTGGGAGTGTGTGTGTGTCACACAGTGTGTATGTGTGTGTGTGTGTGTGTGTGTGCGCGCATGTGTTTTCTCAATGCACCGTTCTCTTTGCTCTCTCCAAAAAACAAAAACAACAGCTGTGAAAGGAGTAATGCCTGGAGGAAATGGTAGGGAAAAATTGCCACAGACACAAACACACGCATACGCACCTTGTCATGATGTGCATCCAGATATTCCCTCACAGTTGCTAGTGCCTCATGCACTGCCTGCTCAGGTGGATATCCTACACAAACACACACACATCAGAAATATATAGACAGTTTGCAAGAACAGGTGCAGTGACAGCTCAGACAGGTATCTGTTCGTCTTTGCACTATTCTAACACTCTGCGTTCAGTGTTTTCTCACTTCCTCTCATCCCAACAAGAAGCAGACACAACACACTTGTTGGCTACGAGGAGACAGATGGAGAAAGACTACAGCGCTTCTTCGATATTCATTTAGCAGCTGAGACCTTTTACTGCTAGAAAATGATCCCCACTGCTGGAAAAACAGCACAGAGGCAGTGAAAATTCATCATTAACCAGGCCCAAACAAACACGCACCCTGCAATAATGCAATAATTATTCCATACATCACAGGAGAGGGTTCAACATGTGAACATAGGGGAATACATTATCACAGAACAATGCATTGTTTTAGCATGAAAATAAACACATGCACAATGCAATGGATGTAATAAAATATTTCAAATTAGGCCCAGGATGGTTTGCTGTATAAACCATTTTACAGCTTTAGTAAAAAAAATAGCAAAGTTTGCTTTTCCATGCCTAATATTTAATTCAAATAATCTAGTTTATGTAATAAATAACTGTTGATAAAATAAGTGAACTTTAAAGCCAGTGCACTCTCGGTCCACCCACACACATTTTACTTGTGACGCTTGATTAGAGTGTTCTCAGGACCGTGTGGGCATCAACAGGCTGCACTTGATTGACACCTACTTATTCTTCTGTTTTGATCTAAAAGGGCATTCATATCCAGTACTACTAATGCAGAGAGCATGTGATTTTTTTAAGTGTTTTTAAGGAAGTGAACATTGCAGAATGTTCATAGTGGTTTATCCAGACGTCATGATTCATTTGTTTTACTATTATATTTACATTTCTCCGAAATCCTGTGTAGCACAAAAACACCCATTGGCCAGACATTTTTCAGAGGCCAAATTAACTTTTCTTTTATTGGAATCGATCAGGTCGTTTGAGTCCCACAGGGGTTAATATATTAACTTTCTCAGGAAGTGAAAAGAGGCTTTCCAAATTTACAATCTGTAGTTTTTACAATTTTTAAATAAAAGATTAAAAGTACAAATTTAAAGTACTCATTCGTGTTATATTTTTGTATATATTATTATTTTGTTATGTGCTTTTATTCTGAAATAAATTTGTGTCTAAATCTCTATGGAAGACTGATAAACCTGTTGATCAAGGCCTCTGGTCCCAAAGCGCTGTTTGGTGAAATGAAGAAATCAGTCAATAATGTTGCTGAGTTGTTTTTCCACATTTAGGACCATATTTTAATACATAACATAAAAGTTTCTGAACTGAAGGGAATGTTGCTAATGAACATAATCAAGGCAACAATTACATTTCGTCCAAATGTATTTAGCAAAACCATTTAGCAATGCAATATTTATGTTTTTGCACCTGTTGTGGGTGTGAAGAACACATTAGACCTTAATTATTACAGCACATTGTTTAGTAATTAAAGGCACAGCTCCAGCCGACCAAGGTCAAGGTCTTTTAACCCTGTGTGGGCGTCCACTGCCACAACAAGTGACGATTACTTACTTACTTCACGCTTTTTTTGTTGTAAAGGAAACTGATGAATTTTTCACACTAAAGGTTGCTAAATATCACATTGTTCAGGCTGTTGTCGCTCCTAAATCTGTTATAATGAAATAGGTACTTTTTTTTTGTAATTCAAAACTACTAAAAACTACACCCCTCCCATGTTTTTCAGTTTCATCACATCAAAAGTTGGTGATATCACGTGGAGCAACAGCTTCACACTTTAACAACAGTTTACACCTCAAACCTCAAAAATTCATCTAAAGTGGAGACAATTCTTGTTTTATTTGTCTTTAAGACTGAGCCAAGATGAAAGTAGAAAAAAACAGTTAATCAGCTATTCAAAAGTACCCTGGAAGAATTCTTAAAAAGACGACAAGCAGCTGTCTTATCATGTAACTGTTAAATTATGTAAATTTTTTGTTACTTTCACAAATTTCAGCTAGAAAACACTTAAGAAGAAAGTCACAAATGAGATGAGAAGGCATAGAGCAACAGGCACAACAGACGGTAAGAACACACTGAATCAAACTGAGCTTTGGCCCTTTTCTCTTTCTAACAACAGGAACCAAGTGTTGACAACCAGCCTTAACACCCAAACCCACCCTGGGGAGATTTTAAGCCCTATCCTTAACTCTCTCTCCTGCTAGTGTGAAGTGGGATTACAGTCAATCGGACACAATCTCAGGTCTAATCTGTCTTAATCTGGCAGCCTTAATCCAAGGCCTTAATCTGAGAATCGCTGCAGGAAATAACGTGACACTGGGTTGGCTAAACACATGCTGGAAATGTGATGGAAAAACACATCCAGTGTGTGCAGCATATGAACACAGGAAAACTGTTTTTTTTCCCCTTAAAATCGCCTGTTTGAGCCAACAAACTAAAACTACGCTTATTTTCACCGACAGCACTGAACAGATGAAAATGCGTTTGTTCTGGTTAGAGAGGGACAAACACAAAGAGACAGACACTGACCGTAGATTCCAGTGGAGATGCAAGGGAAAGCCTGCAGAGAAAACACACCAAAATAAAGTGGTTACAGTCTCTCTGCTGGATCTGTCTCTAAGTTGTTTTCATGGCATCTATTTAAAGACCGAATTGTCAGTCATCTTTTGTTGGAAAGGCCTGGTGTGAAAGTGCTTCCTTCGTCAGCTCCACAAGTGCTGGGCTGTCACCAGGCATTATAACAGTAATTATAACGTGGGTGTGTCAAAAACCATAGAGGAAATAATCATGTATATAATATAAGTTATTATATTTTAGCTAAAAAAGAAAAGTTATAATCTATATAATTTCAGTCCTGGATAAATTGGTGACAACAGCAGATTTGGTTTAACAATATAGGTCCAAGAGTTACATTCAAATGATGCATACCTGTGAAACAGAAAAACACTTGGATTTCAGCACAGATAAACAAACTGTGGGCTGAGACGACTAATAACAGTAAGTAACTCGCCTTTTTCCATCATGTTGTGAGCAAGTGTGGAAGTTTTCCAAACAACGGGACAGACTGAAAAACTGAGTTCTTTTCACTGGCTGCTTTTCCTCTAACAGCTCCTCCACAATAAAAGCCACCTGTGTTTCAGCAGCTGAATGCTTATTCTCTTCAGGGTTGTGATGCTGACTATGAAGCATAATGTCCCCCATTCAGATCCTGGCAGATCCTGGAGCCTTTTTTGCCACTACTACTCCCTCTTTTCCTGCCAATTCTCTATTTCCACTGTATAGAAATGCTGAAAATGCCACAAAATTATGATAAAAAACTGCTCTTGCCTATGTGTACACTGAAAGCTCTGTTGGTTGCTTAAAGTGGTCCTTCTTGGTCTTTCTCACCAAGAAATTACAGTTTTAGTTCTTGTACTAAAAGTCCATTCCTGGAAAAAAGTTCAGCTAAACATTACAATACATTTTTACACAAGAATGGATTTGATCCATATTCAACAAATGTATCTCTTTATGAGCTGTATGGACTGCAGGAAAAAACCAATAATCAATACAGAAACCCGATAACATGTGCCTGTTTTAAGATATAGCACTGTAAAATGTGCAGCCGCAGTAAATGTCACGTGTGCGTTAACAGTAGTAACACAGTGAGTTATCAGTAAAGTAGGAGGCTTTAACGAGATAAAATCGAAAACAGTAATGTTGAAGTACATGAAAGCATTCCTTGCTGTGATGTTTTTGAAGGTGATTTGGTCATTAAAACCTGTCCAGTAAGCAGTGGAAATTACATGTCAGTGCACTGTAGGGTTGAAATGTTTGGTCGCTTTGTGATAAAAATCTAAACAATTGTGACTTTAAGTCGTTGAAATCCATGTCAGGCAGGTTCATGATGTGTCCCTGGTTCTGAGTTAAGAAAAGCAGCCAGCGAATTTCAAACTAGATCCGATCTGGCAAATTCTCAGCCTGCTGTCAAACACTGCAGTACGAGCAAATGCCAGGATGCTCCCCATATCGTCAGATCTCCTCGTTTAGCCATAGTGTGGAGCTGGCATGTCAGAGTGAGAGCAGACACGTCTTACCTTGAGTTGAAAGGTACCTTGATAGAAGTGAAGCAATAACAAAACGCCTAAAGGACCCTAAATAAGAAAGACACAACCCTGACACTGGACTGAAGTGAGGGTATATAAGGTTAAAAAATCCACTGCCTGTTCACACTGACCACGGTGAATGTCTTAATATGCTCATAAACTTTTCATTTGCTTTATTCTCATGTTGCCATGTTCGTCTTTGACTTTACAACACCTTGTTCTGATGTGAAACCTCCCACATGGTGTGTTTCATCCAACCTCCCTACAAGTAAACACTACCTACAGCTCCCCTCACTGTTTCCCTCCTTCTGTCAGTGTCATGTCTCTTCGAGCCCTCATGTGTCTTTTGTTCCTCCCTCACCTTAACCACTCCCCTCTCTCTCCA
>JAUMTR010000002.1:11963821-12050108 GCA_032270685.1 Microctenopoma stevenorrisi
TGAATCTAAAATATATGACAGTCTAATGTTTATCAGTACATTACAGGAAATAATGAACTTTATCACAATATGCTAATCTTTTGAGAAGGATCTGTACATATATATATATATATATATATATATATATACATGTGTGTGTGTGTATATATATATATATATACATGTGTGTGTGTGTATATATATATATACACACACACATATATATGGTCACTGACCAGACAGCAAATAACATGCTCACAACCTCATATACACACACAAGAGTTTTCCTGTGATGTGAAAATACACAAGCTGCTACCGCGCAAATGTTTCCTTTTCCACCCATCAGACGTGATGTGAAAGTGAAATTAGGGCTTGTGCAGGAGGAGGGAGGAGGGTTGCTGCTGCTTTCCTGACAGCAAACTGCTGCTGATGGTTGTTTTTAAGCAAAGCCCAAAGGTGGAGACTGTCATTTCATGAAAACTAGCGCTACTCTCACATATATCAAACATCAAGGGACCTCTTGGCTGCAGGTGAGTCATACCTTCTTCCCTGCTGACCAGGAAAAAATAACACACTCATGGTGGAAAAACAGAACCACACTGGAGTCCAAGTTGCCGGCCAGGGTTGGTTAGTGGTGAGCAGATTAATGTTTCGCTTCACAGAAATCACATCTTGCTTTGACGTCATTACTCATCATTATTTGAATAACTGAAAAAAGGTTTTTAATGATTAGCTCACTGTCATCTTTTCATACCCAGTACTCAGTGCAGCATGATAAAGTTAATAGTCAGGAAGTGTAGATTTGAATCCAAACAGACATTTTCTAGTTTGTTTGATGTTACTGGACATTCAGCCTGCAAGCTACCTGACCAAACAGTACTGTGAGCTGCCACTGCAGCCGAAGCTGATGACCTTTTTTTATGGCCGCCAGTGGATCTATCTTGCTGGCAAAGATGTTCTCTCTTCGACTGTAGCTCTCACATTATGTTTTTAGTACTTCAAACCTTTATCATATTGAAAAACGGGGGAACTGCTTTGGAATTACATTTTCTTTTTTGTCTCTGAGCAAGTTTAAAACATCAGTGTCTTTCACAGTTTCTAATCACTTCGTCCAATATACGTTTCATATTTCTCTGCCATGTAGCTGCTGAAAGGCTTCACTTACTCATAGTGTGTGTTTTATTTGTCAAGGTAATGCCTGTCTTTTTTCCTTGAAGGGCTCTGGAAAAATATTTCATTTGGCCTAATTGATTAAATAAAGGGCAAACAAATTGAAGTGCATTGAACTGAAGGCAGGGGAGAGAGGGATGGAGGTAGAGGAAGGAAACGCACCAACAGAAGCTTCGTGAGGAACAGAGAGAGCAGAGATGCGGTTTATCTAGCCTCTACACGCCTACGCCGGCACCACCACACATTCTGATGAGGCTCAGCATGTTGCTCTCAGCATGAATCCCAACGCTGTGATAAGACATAGCTGGACGACTGCCTCTACACACACTCACGGAAAAAGTGTTATTTCAACAATACATTTAATCTAGTAATGAGAGTAGATTTTTTTTCTTAACAACTTCCTACGGAGTGAAATAAGCAGCTTTATTCTGCTATGGCTCAATCTCGTATTCAGGCTTTAGTGTTGCCAGATATGACCGAAACAAACAGCGCAATCAGACTCGAAACTGTTGAAGCGTCGTAAAATAACTCAGATTAACTTATCAACACTGCAATATCTCATCACTACGGCCGTTACTGTTCTGTAGCCTGTTACTGTGTTCACTGGTAGTAATATACTATAGTAAGTAGTATATATGATGATAAGTAATGTGTGCAAACGGTTTTTGGCAAACGTCAGGCACACAATAGTGTTTTTTGGAGACTGCTTCGTCTGTGATGTCCTTCGTGGGCAACAAGCTCCAGGCACCATGACTTGCATATGGCACTGTACACTCATTCTGAATAGTGAAATCATCTTAGTTTGGCATTAACCACAGAACTAAACTGTCTCCATTTATAAATGGTTTGTCAAACTAATGAATACTATTTGTGACCCTTTGACATTAATTTCCAGCTTTATGCAAATCAACATTTGTTGATCACACGTCTTGAGATCTCAGGGTTCACATCAGCAGATGCTTCTTGTGAATAGCAAACTGAAAATGTTCTTTATAAGTCAAAGTATCTGTAACCTACACCCCTGATCGTGCTTCATTGATTGGACTCTGTGCTTGTTAAGTATCGACTCCAATTAGCTTTTGTTAAAGTCATTAGCCAAGGGGTTTGCATAGCTTTTTCAGACAACGCTGTTTATGCTGGAATTAAGTAATGAAGTATGGACAACAGCAGCACAATTATTAGCGTGGTTCTGGTTCAAATTAGTTGTGTTAGTTCAAGACTACAACTTGAATGAAGATCTGACCACATTCATGCATAAAGTCAATTTCTAAAGGTTGAAACTATTAAATTTGTTTTCTTGCCACTTGCCACTGTAGTGTACTCATGTGCAAACATCCGTCTCTGGATTACATTACATTTAAGAATGTGCCTAATCTCTGAAATAATCCTGTTTTTTTTTACATCAATTTGTGCATAGATTTTGAATTGTTTGATATGGACAGTGGAGAAAATGATCTCCTCCGAAAAGTGTAAAAATACGTGTACTGTGTTTCTGTGTACATATTTGATGGGTTGTGGCTCAGAGAAAGAGTGCGATGTTTGGCGCCAAGGGTCTTAAAGAACCTTAATTGTCTCCGTGTGCTGTGAGTCACAGCCACTGCTCAGACTGTTGACCGTGTTGGAGAGAAGATCTAACTTCAGTAACTAATTTCTTGTCTGCCTAAACACTGGCACTCACCTATCTCTTTCTGTTGCCTCTCTCTGTCTGCACCCCACAGTTTAAAGGATTCTGATCTAAATCATCTGGCTGGGGTGGGTTGTCCACTTGTATATAGACAAATCTTTCATTGGCTAAAAGTACTCAAACGTAGCCTAAAGTCAAAAGCAATTTTGAACTAACCAATTAAATTAGAAATTCCCCCATTGAGAGGAAACCCACACAATCTGCCAATGCTGCTGATCCGGCAGCTGCTGCTGTGTTTCAAAATACTTACCTTAACTCCAAAAACTCCAAAAATGAGCTAAATCATTATTTTAAAAAGGTTCATCCTTGAGGGCCGAATCCTATTTACAGTTCAAAACAATATGAGTCTAATGACTAATTATATTAAGACAGACATTAATACAGCGCGCGCACACACACACACACACACACACACACACAAACGCACACTCTCACACACAGAGTTAACAAGCTGCAGATTGCACTGCACAGAAGAAGCCCACAAGAAACTCCCTAAACCAACTCTCAGAGGATCTGAGGCCATTAGGAAGGAAGATTTAGCGCAGTGTTTGGGCCTTTGTGAAAGATGATTTGGTGATATTGTTTCAAAACCAGAAATTCATAACAGAAGCATGAAAGTGTTCTCCATTCACTTTCCCAATACCCTGTAGAGGTTTGTTTGTTGTTAGAAATCGTTGTAGTTATATAAATTGACAAGGAAATTCTGCCAGCTAACCACAATCAATGGAGGAAATTTGGTTAGCGATGCAGGAGCTGCTCATTATGCCCAGCCAGTGGAACAGAGCTCTGACTGCCAAAAAACTATTGCACTGTGTTTTTTCTTAATAACAAAGCATTTGAAATACAACATGAGAAAGCTCTTGGGAGAAGAAAACCCTAGTTTAGGTGGCTTTAACTCACTGCTCCAAAGTTCCAGTGTAAAACCCCTTTTACACCAACTTTCTGTGACACGTGATCGATATGAGAATCATGTATAATGTACTGTGGGATTAGTGTTAAGATTAGACAACTCGTGATGATGTGCTGCCCCCCAGTTAGACCCCAGCCATTTCAAAGCAGTTTGAACATATTTGTGTAAATGTCAATAAAAATGTTTACTGATTTCAAATTGATTTTCATGGCTATAACTAAATCGCTAAAGGAGCAATAATTAGATTCCAGTGAAGTGATCCATTAATCACTAGTAATCATCTTTAATAATTATAATTATAACAGAAGACAATTTTTTTGACCACTGAAAACACCCAGTCATCAAATTTCTTTCTTTTCTTCTTGAGCAAAAATATAGATAACTCAGTACTCAACATGTCTATATGCCTAAGTCCCTCCATGTTAAGTTTTAGTTTGCAGATATCTCATAGCTGACTATGACTCTCAGCAAACATATTCTTATGAAGTGGTGCCAAACATCACATAACAAGTTTGTGCAGTACAGACACCTGAACACACAGACATTTGACAACATAACACTACTTATTACTTTCTATTAAATACAGTAGATGTTACAATTATTTTTGGTAAGATTGTATGTTTGAGGAACAAGGACCGAGTTGATATGTGCTGCATGAGCACACCACTCACATGGACACCTGATAAATTATTGGCACCTGCCTCAGCTCTATTTTGTATTTTCACCAACTCCTGAAGGAAAAATTAGACTTTTTAGCTTCAGTGTGTGTTTGGATCCCAAACAAACTGTAGGTCTCATATGAAAACACTCAGAGCACACAACCACAATTACTGTGGTTACACGTAAATACAGGACCACAGATCTGAAGCCTAGAAATATGCTTCAGGATGTGTTTACATGTGATATCTTGTTATCCCCTTTCAGATTAAATAGCCATTTGATCTACAGGTAGCTTTACATTTATACTTTATTAGCATGTTTGACATGAGTATGGATATTCATTTACATGAATGGTTTCCAACATACCAGTAATAGGCTGTGTGGTGAGACCTTTCTCCTGCTGCTTTGACTCAAGCAGCAGTTTCAGCAGAATACACCCCCCTGATCATTAAATAGTAGACAAGGAGCTTAACTGCAATGGCAACTTATCAAGAACTATTTGCTGTGATGCCTCTGAGTCCCTCTAAGACCAGACGTGTGCAGATCAAAGACGGCACTCCACACTGTTACGAGAGTGCTACGTTCTGTGGAGTCCACAGACGGAAAAGAAAAACTTGCCAGAATAACGTGACAGTCCTTCATCTAACTGCTCACAGATGAAGGAGAATGCGGTCCCTGAGAAATCACTTAGTCTGAGTGCATGAACCCACACAGAAGGAATAGTAAGTGCTTCATCAAAACCTGTTTATATATTGACTCAACTATTAGACACTAATATTCTCATATCCCATAGATTGTTAAAGGTTTATATTTTGAAGGTGGATAAACAGTACAGTGACAGCAGGACATTTTAGCTGAAAATCACAACTCAAACCTCAGAAACATATTCTCTAACTCGTGTTCTTCCCGCTCCAACTTTGTTGGCTATAGATTCTTTCCTGGATATGCCTCATTAATTGCTCCTATTTGTTGCACATTCTAGTAAATGAGATATTTTTTTATGCAGTTTTTTTTATTTATGCAACGTCAGGCTCTGTGTGTAAACAAAAGTGTGAGAGTCATATGTGTTTGAGTAATTATTACTACAGCTTCACAGCAGTGATGATTCTTCTGGAGGTGTCATGGGGCTAATTCAGACAAACAGCACCACTCACTGTTTGCAGTCTTCTCAGTGAGCTTTGGCTACCGGACTATTAAATGTCAAGCATCAACGATATCAGCCGGCTACACTTGCACCAACAACAATGAATAATTTGGTTGACCAAATTATTATTGGTCAACCTGCTCTTCCACCCATTCTCCTCCCTGTTCAATCGTTTGGGTTACTATAGCATCTCATTGATCTAGGCATCAAATATTGGTGAGCCATGGTTAATACTGTAGTTGATTGACATCTCTGTGCATCTCATAACCTTGCAGTTACACTCAGCATCTTTATGACACACTAAAGAACTGGACAAAGCATTATCAGATGCCCTAGGAATAAAAGTGGGCTGTGAAGAGGTTTGAGGTTCATAAGAGAAATGTCCTGAGGTGAAATGAATCTTAACTGTGAGCTCACTTCAGAATACATACCTTAAATATTATTACTGTACAGCACTGAAACTAGTACATTATCATTGAAAAACAAACACTGGTTTATAACTGCACATTCTAGTGCTTCCAAAAACTGACTATATGGGATGAATCACCGTTGTGATTCAGTACTTGGTGAGCAGCAACAATTTTATTAATAGTGTATGCTGTGGAAGGCTCTTTAAATAACAGCAGAGACGTATTAGGACATGTGAATTCATTAAAATCCACAGCAGCACCAAGCATTCACAGGACCACAGGAAAAAAGAATTACAAATACAAATACTAAGACGTGCACTGTAATTATAATCTAACAGTTTGGCACATATTTGTTCTCCATGAGCATTGTATAATTGTTTGTGTTGTGTGTGTTTACTGTCCACTCAGTTTGAACCACTCCAGTAGACAAGTAGCCCAGAATGAGTCTGTGTGCTCAGCTATGCCAATGTTTCACCAGAGCTCTCAGCAGCGGCCAGATTCACAACTCAGTCGTGTGCGCGCACTGCTGTATGTGTATTGTGGTTCGGTTCAATAGCAGGTCACTTGGTGGTCAGTCATCTGCATGTGATCTGTTAAATGTCACAGCTACACACACATGCCAACACACACGTGCATTGTAAGCTATAACTTCCATTGTGACTGTTTCTCCTTTGCACTGCAGTCCCATGTCTTTCTGCACTGTTTACAAGTTTTCCCATTTAATCTTTTCTCCCCTCTATCTCTCTGCCCTTTGTTATCAACCCCCTCCCCGCCCTTTATTGTTACCTGAGCTACTCATTACATTTGTCCTCTCACCCCATTTCTAACCATTGTTCCATATTCTCATCGTACCTTTCCATCCTGTTTCTGTCCCTCTCATCCCTCCATTACCATCTTTGCCCCTGCATCCCTGTCCCTCTCTTCCCCTATTAGTTATTCACCTCACCTTCGTCTTCCATACTTCTCCGCTCTCTCCCTGCCTCCCTTTCTCTCTTTCTCTCTCTCTGTCACCTGAGGTAGACAGTTCTGTCAGGAGTCGGCCTTATTTACCGCCTCTCTTCGCTCCTGTTTACATTATCGATCGGCAGGGTTGCTTTAGTTCCACCATACATCAACAGCCCCCCCCCCTCCCCACGGCTGCTGGCTCACATTACCCTGAAACACAGAGTGGGGAGAGAAAATGGGGGAGGAGAAGGGAGAAACTAGATGGAAAGCCAGCGGAGCATGTTAGTATGTGTGAGGTATTTATGTGTGAAGGAGAGAGTGTGTGTGCGTAAGAAGTGTTAAAGGAAGAAAGTGTGACTGACAGAGAGCAACTATATGTGTGTATATTTAAACATACAAAGCTATCCTAGGTGATCACATGAAGCTGTTGTTAGGTTTTCTAACAAATGAAGAGCTTTGTACCCTTAGTCAGTACAAAGTGTACATTTCATGGCAAAAAAAACATTAAATACACATGTGAGTATTACTTATTCTATATAAGACCACCATGCTCCTTCTTTTCTAAGGGTTTTCTGTTGTATTTTCGGAATCACTTTCCAGCGATTTACTCCCATTCAGTCTCAAGAGCATCAGTAAGGTCGTCCACTGATGTTGGGTGATAAGGCCTGGCTCAAAGTCGGCATTTCAGATCATCTCTAAGGAGTTAAACCCAGCTGAGGTCAATGAACTGTGCAGGCCACAGAGCCTTCCACACCAGAAAATAATATTTGTATGGTCTTCGCTTTGTGCAGAGGAGCACTGTCATGAAGAAACAGGAAAGATCTTTCCTCAAACATTTGGGGGTAGACTAAACTGATTTGCATCCAAATGTGCAAATTGTAGCTAGACTTTGAGAAAATGCTTATCAATGTGCACTTTCATCTACCACCATCCACCACCATGCAAATATTAGATTTTGCTTGTCCCCACTTTTCAGTCAGGTGCCATTAACTTGTGTGGACGAAGAAGGCAAGAAAACAAGATGCTGTTTAGTATTTATAACATTTAGAACTGCTAAAAGCAAGAAAATCACAAGAAAAGCACCTCCTACTCAGAGTTGATAAAGGTTTAACATTGTGGCACAAAGACCTTTAACAGGTTCTACTCAAGTAAATGTCAAAAGACCCTCGGTAAGTAAGGCAGAGCCATACAGACCAATCAAATTGCATCCACTTAATCAAATCAGGGTTTTAAAATCAGTGCTGTGGCCTTTTCCTGTACTGTTTTTTTTTGGTTTCCTTTCTGTTTGTTGATTAATGAGGGAGAAGCTTCACAGACCAGCACGTCCATGCTGATGTTGCACATAACAGGAACAAGCAGTTTTTCCAACAAGCAGTTTTATGCCTCCTATCCACTAGCAGCTATCATTGTGGTAGCTGCATACAGTGCAAAAAGCATGACCATAGTCACTTTTTATGATCCTGCTGGAAGTTAAATATTTCTAAATTGTCCTGTCATGAACATGTGCACATGTGTGCGCGTGCAAAACATACACGTTTATGATATAACAAGAAGGAATGTAAAACTGGATGCAAATTAAAATCGATGTGCAATGTGAATTGTTGGCTGGGGTTACCCTGTGGCTGTGCTTTTCAGTGACGCATTGTTTCTACGGTTTTGTGGGCCTGAAAAGGTCGATCTTCCACAAAGAGGAGGGAATCATGACCTATTGTTAAACAGATGTGAGGCTTTTTGATTTTTACCCTGCAGACTGTTTTTCCAAAGAATAACAATTGTCCCTGAATCATAATGATCTGGTTGTAGCTGAATGTCATGTAATGTATCTGTGCAGTTTGAAGCAGCCAAACTCTGAAGGTTTGGATGTTACATTTCAATTTCTGCCCTTTTGTCTAGTAAAGAAATATCAGTGTGTCACTATGCAATCAGCATGGTAATATTTATGAATTTATATGTGTAAACCTCTGTTGCACGACTTGATATTTCTATGACGACTAAAATACTTCTTTTACTTCTTATAGTTTAGATTTACATCTGATGACCGTCAAGGTAAACCAAGGTAAAATAAGTATCGGCACAGGGTTTCAATGGCTTCTTATTTTTAGATTTTTATTAACACTAACTCGTTCTATTATTCTTATCTGAAAGTCTCACCAGCATTTTCTACTCTGTCAGTTGTTCACTCTTATCCTCAAAGTGCTATTGTCCTCTGAGGTTTTATCTTGTTTTCCACCTGAGAAAAAAGCCGTGCTTATCAGATCGATTAGAAAAAGATACTAACAGGCGTCTTTTATTAAAATGTGAAAATACAAATCACTCTGATCTAATTATAACACAAAAGCTTGTTTCTAACAGATGTTATTACTTACTATAAACTTTACTTGTTTTATTAAAGTCACGTCACCGTGTAAATGAAGAAAACAGAGACGAGGTAAAACAAATAACAGCACAGACAGGTAGATGGGAGAGAGCAAAACAGGAGGAAGCTAAGTAAATCTGTACTAGAGTGAGCTCATCACACACCTCATCTGTCTAGCATATTCAGCCTGCAAAGATGAGAGACAGAGGGATAAAGAAAGAGAGAGAGTGTGTGTGTGTGTGTGTGCTGTCTCTCATAAGTGGGCGTCACACTGGCATGAGTCTTGAGGGAGCTTGACTGAGTGCCATCTGGTGACATCCGCCCTGGCTTTTCTTTTTTCGTCTGTCATTCCAGCTTTTTTCCTGCTTATTGTCATTGCCCCTCCTCTTTGGCTCCGTCCCCCCTTTCTCATCTCTCCCCCCTCCCTCTACTTCCCCTGTGGCCTCTCGCCTTTCTTACCTGGGAGGCCACGAGTCACTGCTCCCGCTTTTCATACTCAACGGTCGTTCATCTTTTCCCCTCCCCTCTCTCTCTCTTCTCATCTGTCCCTCGTCTTTCTTTATCTGCCTTTAAAGAAGAAGACAGGAAAAAGGCTAGCTGGTCCTTTGTGTGCTTGGCCTCAGTTTGTGCTCAGCCAAGCGGACACAGCTCTTAAATCCAGGTCCAGGCTTTAGCATAAAAGGAAAGCTCAGGTCTTGTAAATGCCCCTATGGCTCGTTCTATTCCGCCCCACCTTTCTCTCAAAACGACAGAAAGGCAGTTATGCTAAACACAGGGACAGGTGTAGATGAAATAAGGGGGAACAAGATGCTGATGCTGAAAAGAGTGGACATAATTCTTTTCATCAGAGAGTAGCAGCAAAGGCGCTCTCTGCTCCCTCTCAATCCCACTCCCTAACTCCCTTCCCTGAGCCAAGCAACACTGAAGCTTTTCTTTTTTTTTTCCATCCCCCTTTCTCCTTCAAGGCGAATGAATTAACTCAACGAATTAACACCAGGGCTGCTGCTGCTGTGATCATCAGCATCACGCTCCTCCTCATCAGCAGCAGCAGCTTTGACGAAGCTTTTTAACACCTAGAAGGATCGCACTGCTGACGCCACGGCAGAAAGAAGCAAAGATGTCGACAACCTTGTCAAAAAAAGAGAGAAAAAGAATAGAAAAAAACTCCCAAACTAGCAAGGTATCGCAGTCTGAGTGCTACAGTCTTTAGCCCAGAGCCTTGTCAAGTCTCTTGGCACTACTAAAGCAACCTTACTGCTGATGATGATAGGAAGAGAGTGGGAGGAGGCGAGATGGGGAAGGGAAAGTCGGGAAGAGGATGAGAGTGAGACACAGTGGGGGGAAATAACAAAATACAGAGTGTGGAAGAGGAGGGGAAAAAGGAGAGAGTGAAAAGGTAGAAAGGTGAGGAAGAGGATGAGAAGAACTGGGGGAAACAAGTTGTTGATTACAGCGAGCAGAAAAACCATGCCTTCAAAGAAGACGAAACAGACAGAACAGAGTGACAGGGTGACAGGCGCAGCAGAGAGATGGAGGTCTTGGAAGAGAGGAGGAGGGGGGGGGGGTCTGGGAGAGCTGCAGTGAGGATTTTAATTAGCAGTAATTGGCCACTGAGGGAAAAGAAACTGGGAGATGGGAGGCAAGGAGGGAAGAGAGGGGAGCATAACAGACAGTTTTTGACAGAGTGATATCTCTCTTGCTTTGTACCTCTCTATTTCCTTCAGCACTT
The DNA here is from genome assembly GCA_032270685.1 of Microctenopoma stevenorrisi. Taxonomy (NCBI): domain Eukaryota; kingdom Metazoa; phylum Chordata; class Actinopteri; order Anabantiformes; family Anabantidae; genus Microctenopoma; species Microctenopoma stevenorrisi. The sequence continues at coordinate 11,974,809 of JAUMTR010000002.1, forward strand.
TCTCTAACTGGGCCTTTACATCTCCATCTTGTTTTCCCTCCATCTTTTTCCACCTCCAAGTCCACTCCCACTTCCCCCAAACATCATTTGTCACTCTTCACTAGTTTGCCACTAAATGCAAAAGACTGAAAATCAACTATAAGGGATATGGCATATGACACATGATCATTCTGGAATTATAGCCAGTGATAGAAGACTGTTACCCAACTTCAACTGTGTCTGAACACAACTGATGTGTGTTTGGATTTTTACAGGCCACTGTGAAAACTTTCTTATGTGACACAAACAGTAACTTTAGTCCATGTCCATGCGTCTCTTTTCAACCAGCCAGTTCACTCTGCTACCTTCCTCACCTGCCGTCTTGTCATGTACACGGAAAAAGCCAATTAGAAACTCAATTACCTGTATATATGGTAGAGAAATCAGTGTTCTCTGGGATGAATCTACATGAGGAAATCAGGTTTGTCTAATCTCTATACCCTGATTATGGTAACCAGGTATCTCATTTACATAATTAAGAAAACAGCTTACTCAAGAAAGCTGCCTGTAACTGAGTTACATACATATGCAGTTGTTTTTCTTGTTCTGTCTCCCAGCTTCAGTGTTTTTGTTCACTCTCACACCCCTACAGTTGATTTTGGTTGCAGACAGCTGTTTACAGTGATACAGTTCTAAAGACCAATATAAATCATCTGACTATAACCCGCCTACAAAGTTAGTGACAGCTGTGAAAAGCATTTTAAAGAGATAGGATTTAATGAGTGTGAATGGTTGTCTGTCTCTATATGTCAGCCCAGTGATAGACTGACAAACTGTGCAGGGCCTGCCTGCCTCTCACCCAGAGACAGCGAGGATTGGTTACAGTGCTCCCCCAGGCCTTAACAGAGAAAGCGGTTAAGATAATGGATGGATGGGTGGATTAATGGAGTTAAGTTAACAGAACAAAAAAGAGTGTTATTATTGGATTTACATTAATCAGGTTGTCAAATCCAAAAGAATAATGGTCTTAAGTGATAAGTGAGTGCTCACTGCAGGTTTAAAGCACTTGAACTCTTAACAATCAGTTGTGTATTATATTACAAAAGAAGCTGCTGACATTTTGGAGGTAAAACTCAAAGTGATAAAGTGTCATTTATAATGCCTCACTGCGTGTGAAAAATGTAATGTGTTGTGGGTGTGTTGTGATCGATGTTGACAGACAGTTACCGTAATTTTATAATTCGCTTTCTTTTTGTCCTCAAAATAAATCCGAGGTGTTTGCTTTCATCAGTATGTTCGACTCAGATTTATTGAACTGCCAAACACAAAACACTGCCAGTTCACGAATAAATAGACATGGAATTGTGAATGGTGATTTTGTTCCCACCGTCATGTTGTTAATCTGTCTCCCATATTCTCCTCAGTCGCCACCCCCCCCCCTGCTCCTGTCGTGCCCAGTGTGTCACAATGTGGTATATCTGTGTGTTTAGGAGCGGAGGTCGGCTGGGGAACAGGTTAGCGAGGTTACAGCTGTGTTTATCGGTACACAGGTGAGCTCGGGGGTGCCGGGTTGTCTGGACAACACGTTCGACTTACGCTCCCTTGTCTGGCAACCACAAAACACCACGTGCACACACCTACACAAGCACACACTGATCTTACTGCTTGCATCTAGCTCACAAACGAGCAACAGACTAATTTTATGCAAACACAAACAGACAGATCTCCGACTGTTTCAGCCCTAATCAAGGATTCATTTACAATGACTCATGCGCTCCAGAGTTGACAGATTGTTGATTTTCTTCCCTTTAAGTTTCGTTTAATATGTGAATTTAACCAGGACCTGCTTGAAATTTCCCAGCTGTTATTTGTCAACATCCCAAATTGCATGCGACTCTTGCTAAACAGCAGCAGCAGTGTGCCATGTGCTCCGGGTGTTGCTAGGTTACAGCACTGGGATGCTGCTGGCTAAGTGGCTGCAGGATCATCGACGGACACTCTGCATGGAGGGCTGACAGCAGGTCCTCTGGACCATTTGGCAACTTGTGAGTCAGATGCTCTTGAAATCCCACATCTGGTGGCAAGCCCATACAAATCAAGATCAAAGTGTTGTCTTTCAGACTGATCCTGTTTCTCAACCTCTGTCTCTCTCCTGTCGAGTTTCATTTTCATTTCTCTGCCTTTTCCTCATAGCCCTTTGCCTGCTTTGGTATAACCTTTCTTTGCTCCCGCTCTGCTGTTGCTGTCTCGCCTCTCTCTCCCTCCTGCTGAGAGGTAATCAAGCCCCGTTGTGACTGTTTAAGCATTGAAGCAGACGCATTCTGAATTTTTCTTGGGACTTAATATTTTGTCTGGGAGGAGAGAGACAGTCTTCGTGCCACATGCTGCGTAACGGCCACATACGCATCAATGCAAGGCAGGGAGGCTTGCACACTCTCCCACACGGAGTTAGTGAGTCAGAAAGATAGTCAGTCAAACAGGTCTCACGCTGACAGATAGTTATAGGTAAGAAAGTGATAGGACCTGACAGGCAGCCCACACCGTACAGTACAGACTGATACTCTGCACTTAATGCGAAGGAAAACACAGTTAAGCATCCATACAATATCATAGAGCATCGGCAAGACATGAACACAATTACAAGCTCGTGCGCACGGAACGACAAACAGTGAGAAGCTGCAGCATCTTGTCGCACACATTACAGCTAACACCATCAAAGTGAAACAACTGAATCGACAAAGAAGAACTGACGTGAGAACTCACCTCACATCTGTCCCCTCCCCCACGCTGCTTCATTTTGTTATTTTAGTGCTCTTTCACCACTTTTTTTATCTTTCTCTTCTAGTCCTGTTCTCCACTCTGTCCTGACCTCACTCTTATCATCTTCCTTTCTCTCAGCTTCCTCTCTTGACTTAGACTCTTTGACGGACTATAAGCTGATATCACACAGTCTCAGTGTTCCCTTAATCTCTCGTATGCGCGCACAGACCTGGGTGGTCATTATAATAGACAAAGCTCGGCCACTGCGTTACTGCAATACCTCATAGTGTGACGCTGTGTGCATGCGAAATATCATGATTAGTTCATGACAAAAGTTCATATATGAACTTGGAGGAGTACGGATTGGAAACATGTCATGTCATAGCACAGTAATGCATGGAACTGCATCCATTTAATATTATTTATTTTTATATAATGGAGGGACCAAACAGCCACTACACAGCGGAAGAAACACCTCAGGGCCAGAATCAGCTGTTCGCCTTCATTTAAAGGACACACAACACTACTCTGAGGTCAATAATATTCACATTTTAGACCGAGAAGACAAGTGGTTCTCAAGAGGGGCAAGGAAAGCTTTGCATGTGCAAATAAAAAACCCCTCGTTCAACAGAGATGGAGGCTTTAGGCATAACCTGTGAAGTGAGACCAACCTGGAGGATACATCTGTGATCACCAAGAAGCTGTTTAGAGAAGTAGTGAAACATCTCAGCCTAACAAGAAAGTCTAATTGCCATGACTCAACTTCCAATTCACATGATAAATGGGATGAGACCATTTTTTTGTAGTTTACACAGTGTTATTTAATTTTAAATTTTAATTCCAGTCACGAGTTTTAAAAAACTAAACAAAGAGACAGCTTCTCATTAATTCTACTTTGAGTACAGATGCTCTATCTGGAGTCACATGTTGCGTTTTAGACATCAGGACAGCCGGACAAGCACTTTTTTCTCTAAACTAAAACACCTAGAGATTCATGTTGAATCTTCAGCTTCATCACATTATATACGCTGCAGTGGAGTGTCACTTAATAATTTAGTACCATTTACTTTGCTATAAATGGAAGGCAGTAAGTGACATTATTATAGATACCTAGATGATTTTCTGTTGATGGCTTCAAAGAAAAATCTACCGAGTTCTCACTTCGAATAAAAAAAACACCTTAATTGTGCATGAAGAAGAAAACTTTACTGTTTCAAATCTTAATGTCAGAATTGCCATATTTTGTTCATCTTTTATAATTCATCAGGCTGTTTAACCCATTTTTCTTCCGCCTCACTGGAGAAGCTGGAAGTTGCACAAGCACTTACACACTTTGTACTCACACTTTGCAGGGAGGTCATAGCCGCTGGTGATCTTCGCCTCTCCAGTCTCACAGCCGTGGAGGGAAGCACACTCCTTTTTTAGCAACGGACCAGCAGCGGCGTGGATTGCTCCGTCCACTGGTGAGGGGAGAGGAAATTCAGAGAGTTGGCCTAGTTATGTGAATCCCCTGCAATCTGACTTCTTACAGGGAGACTAAATGTTGTTTGAAGTCCAGCAGACACATTTACAGGTGTCAAAGATTAGTGCTGGAGGACTGGATAATGTTGGTTTTAGTGCTGAACAGCTGAATTTCTCTACTTCTGCGGGCAGCTAATTTTTCACCCTAAACCCTACTTTTTTCTTTTAATAAGTCAAAGCATCTGTCTCGCTGTATGACAGTCTATTTAATGGATTTTAAGGCTAGTGCCTTAGTTAATTGCTCAATTTAATGTGTTATTAAAGACTCAGCTGACTCTGACTTTTTGGTCAATTAGTCTTTATTAATTACATTTTCATAAATCTACATAATATTCAGAAATAGGCATCTATCCTTGATCCCCACCACATCTAAAGACTGTGACTGTGTTCATTTCCAGGAGGGCAATGATGCAGGAAAAGCAATTTTACAGCTGTGCCAATTACAGTTTCATTCTGAATCACTGCGCCACTTGTAGTTCGACATACAGTCCCTGCTAAAGTGCTGCAACAATTCACTTACATTTGTTGTACACTGAAGACACTTGGGTTTGAGATCAAAAGATTAATGTGTTTAGAATATTCTGAATTTCATCTTGTATTTGATGGAATTTAAACCTTGACATTGACACATTGAACAACACAGAAAACAGCAACTTTTTTATCAGGTTAAGTGAACCGAGCGAAATGTTTCTGTACACTCAATGTGCTGCCATAGGCAGGTTCTTTCTTGTTCCACAGGGGAAGGATTGGATCCTGTGGTAGGAATTCTGTATTTCTTCAAATGGTGGATGCTGACTGTCACCGTGCTCTGGGGAGATTGTTGGTGATATCACTGACTGTCGGTCTCTACTACTTATTATTATAAAAAGGCGCAAAAGCATTTTAAACACAAACTTTAATGTACCGGAAACACAAATGAAATGGCTTGCCATTCATACTTTCTCAAAGTTAATAAGCATGCAATGTTTTTTTATATTATGGAGATTCTAAAGGCAAAGGCACAGAAATAACACATTTAAATGTTGAGACGATGCTGGCTCAAAGGTAAACATCAAAAACCCAATTTTCATTCAAATTCTGTAGATCAACTGTATCATTGTATAATTGCGTCAGAGGTATGTATCAGCTTGGTTCTTTTACGTTTCATTTATTTTGGTTTGGTTAGTTAATCATCCAGGTAGTGCAAAAACAGTTTAGACTTCCTGATGAGCAGTGTTCCACTTAATCAGGAGCTTGTTTTAGTCTATCGCTGCTCTATGATTTGCATGCTGTACATAACTGCAGCGTCTCTCAGCCACTCAACACTAACCAGGCAGTAATTAAGATCCCCCAAAAATGTAGCTGGCAAAACAAATAAGTGGTACATATTGTAAATGTCACTGCTTAAAGGCAAATTTCAAGACTCTAGCTTTGAAGGAAAAAGCTCTGTGTAAACTATTCATATTTAACCCAGAATAAAACATATCTGTCAGGAATGAGTTTTTCATGGCACTGTTAGAGCTGTCAGCACTTGGTGAAAATAGTACAATAACACTCATCCATATGTCAAAACTCACTGTGTTGGCCTGTAGCTCTTATCTCTGTCTGACTGTATACAGACCAGCTGTTGCAGCAGTGTGTTTCGCCAAACTCAGTAGCTCCAGGCAGGGGTCTGGTGTTATCTGAACGCTATTGTGTTAAGTTGGCATATCGCATGCAGTGCTGAGCTGTAGTGTGCCATGTCATGCTGTGCCATGTTGAACTGGGCCACTCTGCGAGCTAAGTACGGGTGTGCGGGTGTGAAAGCCAAGCTCTGAACACTGGCTACCTCCTCAGGGTGCACAGAAACGCACTCAGATGCCATGCTCAAGCTGTGTGTCTGGGTGTGTGCATATGTGTTCCTGTGCACAGACGTGTTCATGTGTCTATGTGGTATGTGGGAAAAGTCCTTGGGGTCTCTCTCACACACACACACACACACACACACACACAAAGCAGCCCAACTCTGAAATAAAGAACAAGTGCGATAAGACGGAGAGATGGAAAAGGGAAGGGGAAAGAGAAGGGAGGAATATGGGAGAGCAGCAGATGTCAAAATAGTCTACAGGAAGATAAGGAAACAAGCAAGAAAAACATGCAGAAAAAAGAAATAGAAATTGAACTGAAACATGAATCCACAATATCTTTTGTTTGTTTCATGCTGTGTTTGACAGGGAGATAGAGTGTGTGTGTGTGTGTGTGTGTGCACAAGGAGTTGTTTATGCATGTTAAATCATTTCTTCCCAGTTGAATGCTCTGAAAGGGCACATGACCACAGAAACTGTCCAACTACTGATAGCTGAAACCTGACTGATGCACTGTTTATGCAGGTTGATGCATTTGCCCCCCTATGATGCACTCAGACCTCAAATGTACTGTCCACTCATGCATAAATAAAAAGAAGCAAGACACATTCGCTTTGGACATGAATTGACTCAGCTCCTTCACTTCACTTCAGTCTTCAGTCTGACTGAATTCTGACCCACGACATTGTGAACATTGAAAAGCGAGGAAGCAGAATGTAGAGTGTTAGGTGTTTGACACAGGTTAATGACAGTGAAATCGTTGATAAAACTCATCATTACCAGCTCCTGCAAGTTAAGTTAGCATAACCATACAATTTCCTGTTCCCTCCTGCTTTTGGCCACAACATGCTGGAAAATTCCTCCACTTTCACTCTGATATCAGCGGCCTGCAATGTTATTATAATCTTACGACAAAGAGTCAGAAAATAATCCAAAAACAAGCAAAACAGCAAAAAAAAAACTACCATCTACAGAACAAATGACCTTGTTTCCATGTTTCTCTAAGTATAGAAATGTACAGTGAATTCCTTGTTCTTCTTTTGTGCTGTAGGAATTCCACAGAGACAAACAGAACCATATGATATAACCATATAATAACTACGTATTTCGTTTCACAGAGACGCGACTGCATGTCCTTCATGTTTTATTATTTTTTAAATTTCATGTTTCATGTTCATGTAGCTGCAAATCATGTCATTAATGCCACATTTCTAGGAGGATAAAACAGTCTCTCTCAAAGCCTGACCCTGGAAAGCAGGGCTCATAAATACTCAAACACCTACTGTACATGTATTCAGCCTCACTGTGACTCTGGCCTCTTTCACTAATGTAGAGAAATGTCCCTGTAACTGCATTCATTGCAGAAGACCCATGTTAGCTGTCTTTTTTACTGTGGTAACTTCTGACTCAGTGGGAGCCAGTGTAATAGCCCAGCATGAGCACCGCATGCTACTGAGCAGTTTCAGACACTGTTCTGTCACTTCAATGCGTTCAGAAATATGACGGGGGAATTCATGAGCAGGGGGGAGTGAAAATGAAAAATGCGTTTCAAGTAAAGCTGCACCAGCAGAACTTCTTCAAAACAGACACATATTTTCAGGTGTATTAGTACTCAAGGATAAACTGTGACGGCAAGCAACAACATTTTCTTTTACTTTCAGAGAACAAAGTCAACCGAGTCCATCTGGTCATCCTGGTAACAACTGATTTAAAAAATATTTACCAACAACATTTAAAATATTTTGCTGTGTGAAATTAAAAATTAAGAATCATTAATTTGGATGGATCGATGGACCACAGATCAGTGTTTCAAGGCATGGAGAGGGGGTAGTGGGGCACATGCATAGAACCAGACATTGGTCTTTATTACTCAGCAACATTATAGAACAGTTCTAATTCGACAGACACTTGCGTACATGCATGATGAACACGCAAATACTAGGACCTGCAGCACTCACTTCAACAGCGGCTCTCGGACTTGGTGTTGTGCCCAGGGTAGGGAGGAGGACAAGTAGCCACAGGTGGGTACGCCACCAACAGTGGACTAAGCTCAGCAAAGGCCTCAGCAAATGTAAATTGAATTCCTAAATCTGTCAATTGTATGCTGAAGGGTCACGCATGCACGTGTGGGCAGCAGCGGTTGAGTTTCACTGTCTTGAGAGTGTAGAAACACTCTCAAGACAGTGAGTAAAAAGAAAAAAAAAAAAGAGTAAAAACATTTCATTTCAAAATTCACTTCATGCTTAAGAATTTTTAGGCCACTGTTTAAAGGAGTGATTAAAGTCTCAGTCTCATTAGTCTTCTTTTCTGTGAGGCAGGCATTTCTGATTTTCTTCTGGCTGTTATTTCTTTAATGAGAATATTTCTTTTATCCTCCACAGCAAATCAATTTCCCTTTGGAGACCGTAATGCCAAACTCATATTGACTTATTATACGAGACAACGTATTGATATTGATGCATTCCTCATTTAGATAGTGAAGACAGGGAAAGCCGTAACCAAATTAGCATCACCATGGTGTCAAATGATACTTGTTCATACTCCACTGACTCTGGCACATGCAAATGAAGTACCTGAACTACTCAACAATCAGCCGTAATTGGCTGCACCTAATGCCACCAACAGACATCAACAGTTAATAATAAATTTAATTTATATTATTAGACACAAAAAAATCCTTCAGGAATGTAATTGTAATTTCCATATTTTAAAAAAGCAGCTGCATTATTTAGCCCTCATTACCATACACAATATCATGTCAACATTTAATGCAATTAAAGCTAAGGCTACAAGGGAAAAGGAGATGTGTAAGATATGAGATATGTAAAAATTATAGAAGAGATGCAGAGACACATAGAAACAGAAGGACAGGGGATTGAAGAGCACAGCTGGACAAAGAGGAATGGATTTGGAAGAGGATCAAGTGTAAAAAAGGTTGTATGGGTGAAGAGAGTGAGGGAGGCTAAAAGCAGAATGGGGAGAGATGAATGTTAAGCAGGTGTTGAGAGGAAAAAAAGCATACAAAGGATGCAGTAGATGGATGGACACAGCAAGGGAGGTAGAAATGAGTGTTTTGGCTTCTTTAGAAGAGTGACCAGCCAGCTGAGCAGGCGGTTGACCAGTTTAGGTGTTATCGCGTGTCCCTCACAGACTCTGTATTGACTGATGCTGGGGGAGAAAGAAAGCGAGCCAGAGAAGTAGGGGACAGGAAAGTGATAATTGGCGATATGCTTACCTGGCGAGAAGCCTGCAGCCCCCAACAGGGCACGCAAACAAACACAGGCGCACACACGCACACACACCCACACACTAGCCTGCAATGTTATATGCCAGGACAAGCTTTACCTCCTGCAAACCTCCTCCATCCACCCTCACAATCACACCCACGCACACCAGTAAACCCACACACAGACACACACGCACACACACACATTCAGGTAGATTGACACTGAAATAAAACCAATCCTGAGGTCTCTCCTATGGAATACTAATATGGGCAGCTGACCTCTTATAGGCCAAACAAGCTGTCCGTCAAACTAATGGGGCGGAACACTGGCATATTGCTTTCCCACAATCCTTCAGCAGAACCAGGACACTCATTTACTTCAGTCAGCTTGTTGCCAAGGCAACATTTAGGATGGGTCTGGTGGTGGATGCACACACGCACACTGCTTCACATACACTGTTGTGTATATGCACTTTCATACACACAAACTTAAACAGGCACACGCAGGACCACGCAGCAGCCAGTTAAATGCCAATGCTATAAACTTACACACACACACACACACACACACACACACACACACACACACACACACACAAACATGACTAACAGTGGTGAACAGGTGAATTTATGTATGCAGCTGAAACAGCGCTGTCTTTATGTGGAAGGTATATGCTAAGTGCTCTGCAAGCCACAACCAATCTTCTGCTCTCGCCCTTCATTCACAATACATGTGCTTTTGTTTATTTATTCTGAAAGGCAAGCAGACAAGCCTATCTTCTGCTTGCATTTTTCTCCTCATCCAGAGAAGAATAGGGCTGCAGACGCACGGTCCATAGCCGAACGACTTCCAGCACACAGTAAAAACACCCCATCTGCTCTGGTGGAATGATTATAGCTGTCAGCACACACAAATTCAACTTGGCTTTTCAGGACAATAAGAAATCCAGCATGATAGGACATTGTTCGTTTTTCTAACGAAATCAGAAAATGTTCAAATGAGATCATGTCTCTATTGTGTTGGATGTCTTCAATCACCAACGCTAATCATATGGATGAAGTTCATGATCTGTCCCCACAGATCCATAGCAGGATCTCTGAAACCAGGTACATCTGTGCTGATTTATCGATTGCACGTCTCTGATCAGCCAGTTTCACGCAGTTGTTATTATACAAGCGCAGCACATCGCAGGTTAGGGGTTTAGATAGATGATTTCATTTGCTGCACGAGTGATTTTAGATGTGATGCTGTGACGGTGCTCCACACGGGATCAGATTTTTTAAACATCAATCCTATTACAACGCCTGCATGCCATATGTGCTACTTGGAGGCTCTAATCACTCCATCTTTCTGAGGCTGGATTACGGACTATACATATATATAAACCACTGCAAAATGATCCGTTTTTCATGTTTTATCTTTTATAGGTGCAAGTATTGAACTGAATAGCTTTATTTTTTGTGAACTGTGGACAATATATTTTCAGAATAAAACTCTTGTTTTTTTAAAGCATAACTCGAAAGGAAATGACAATACATCAAAAGAGGAGCTATTATGTTTGCAGAACTTGAATAATCCAAAGAAAACAAATAGTCTGTTCATTTTTAAACAAAATGAAAATAATGTTTTGATAAAAGAACATTCACAAGTCAGTATTTTGTTAAATAACCTTGATGCAATGTTAACAGAAAACAGAGGTTCATTATGTCCTTTTGTCCTAATCCAATCATTGTGTTAAAACACTGTAAATTATGGGGGAGGTAGTTCACAGTCAGTCTGTTCAGTGCAATATATATTTGCAGCATGAGCTAAAAGAAAGTGTAATATATAAAATAAACATCTTTACCGTGGTGAAGTATTGTTTTTTACTATACTGTCGGAAACGCTGGAGGAAACAGAAAATACACTAGTTCTACACATGTGGTATTGATATTGCTCATATTAAGCAGATCAGCCAAATGTGACCAATCCACATTAAGCACAAATTCTTTGTCCATTTAATTATGAAATTCAATATGTCCTCTGTAAGGTAAACTAATTCAGTCATGGTGAGTCACTGAGTCATCTTGGGACCACAGCAATTGTTCTCATGATGAATGATGAATGATTAGATCAACTGATAACTCTTTAATGCACATGTCATTGACTATTGGATTAATATTGACCTGTTAAAAGCCCAACCTATCTCTCTGGAACACTGACATTTTTACAAGACACTACAATCTGTCAAAAAAAAAGGAAACGCTGGTTGTGTGTGTAGATTCCTAGCTCATGTACAAATGTGAATATTTCTACCGCGGCTGAAACCGATCTAGTTTTCTCAGAAGGAGCTTGAGCTGACATTTTCCTGCCTTAACAAAGCATGAAAACAAGGTAACTATAGGTTCAGTATACTAAAGTAGGATCATACGCCATGGGCCCACACCTCTACTGACAACTTCCACGGTTCCTCAACAAATGAAATAGGACATTGCAGTTTTCAACCTTGGAGATTGTTAACTGTGGTTTGAAAGGCGGCAAATAGGCTCAGCTTCTCATCCTCGCTGCTAACATTTTACTGATGATATTTCTGTATGGGCCACGAACCTGTGGAAAAGCACTTCAATGCACCACACATCCCAAAGGCACATGCTGACATATGGTGACCTAGAAGAAGAACCAAGTACAAACTTAAAGTCCTGGCTCAAACCATTTTAGCGGCATTCATTCAAAAATTTATAAATTATTTTCTAAATCTCTTGCTGACTGAACCCCCAATCATCCTCTAGACTTTATTTTCTATTTCAGGAAATCAATCAAAGCAGTGGAACGTTGAACTGACAGATAATGTCTGGAATAAATGAGCAACTGCAGCCAGTGGACATAAAAAAGGTTAATTTCCCGCCCTTGAGGTAGTTGTTGATGCGTTGCCTGAGCTCAGTACTCCTCCAGATTGAAGTGCGAAAACAATGTCTGCCGGTGTGTGTTTAATCTCTCTGAATGACATTTACCTAGGAACCCTTGAGAGCGAGTAGTAAGGCACTGTAAAGACCTTTTGTTACCTCACCTCTGATGACAAAAACAAATGCACTACAGCTGACTGTATGCCGGGTTATTCACTGCAAAGTCTGATCTCTGAGCTGTACAAATTATTTTTGTGGGTTTTTTTTCCACACAGCTCAGCTCTTACATCTGTCTATCCCTAGTGGCTGCCTCAAAAACACTATTGGACCTTTGCTGTTTTCGTCTTTTTGTCTTCTCGCTCCAACCAACATCTCCCTCCCATCTCTCTTGTTTGTTCCATTCTTGCCCCCATCTCTACCCTTACCTCTCTCTCTAATTAACACCTACTGTAAGCGCTGTCTGCCTTTGCAAATCCCAAAGGACAGAGCTGGAAGGAGAGACAGAGAAAGGAAAATAAATACAATAAGAAAGAGAAGTGGGAACTCAACTGAGCAGGAGAGAAATTGGCACAGTGTAGTGTAGAGACAGATTAAAAGAGAGAAAGAGATAATGACTATTAAATATGTGGCCTCATCCTGCCAGCCGGCCAAATTAAAACATATGGTAAAAAAGATGCTGTGGTGAAATTTAACAAAACAAAATTTAAAATAACCAAACTAAAGTGTGGAACTCATGTTTAACATAGGCACAAGTGCCTAGACTGATGCATACACACACTCACAGCCTCTTTAGAAACCATCTGTCTTTGTAGACTCATCAGAGACTTCAGGACAACATCAAACGATGCTGTAGAGCTCGAGGTGCTTGACTGCATTTGTGTGCACGCGTGTGTGTGCATGTGAAGCCATGGGACACAAGAGAGCGCAGTCCATTTTTATGGCTCGAGGCTCAGCTGGTGTATATCAGAATGGGTGGAGTCCATGTGAGCATAAGGACTTGCAGCTTCAACAGAACACTTGAGGCACACAAATGTACTTTTGGCAGGCAAATGCCCTGTGACATGTGAATACATGTATATAAATACGTACATACATACAGGTGTGCCACTTGATATGTCTCCATGGAGACTAGATAGCAAAAGTGCACACATATAAACTGGAAAGTTAAAAATGGCAGCAAAGTGAGATGGTCTGAAAGGCTAAAGCTGTTTGTCCAAATGAAGTAAAAGAAAACAACCACAGGCAAACGCAGCAGCATCCAAATTTGCAAGCATTAACAAACACACGCAGGTTGAAAGGAGAGTGTGTGAGTGTGTGAGTGTGTATGTGTGGGTGTCCGTGTCTGAGGAAATGTGGCTGCAGCATTACCGGTACAGATTTATCACAAGTATCGATTAACCACATACGTCCAGCGACGTGAACGCAGCAAAGCTCTGAGTCAACAATACACTGAGAAATGACTGTTTATATCAACAACACTTCCATAAATTATGAACTATTGCCTTTGCACCTGCATGCACACACATACACAAACACAGGCAGACATACACACACACACACGCGCGCACACTGTGCAGCATGCAAAAAGCCCTGAACACCTGCCACAACAAAGAGCTACCTGCTACTAAACACAACAAAAATACAGACAGACACACCTCACACAGGACACAAAACACACACAAATTCACTTAATGGCTACTACACTGCACTGCATCACCTGATTAAAAGAAGTCTGACATTTTATAATATTTTGCCTCCAGGATGAACTATTTGCACCACAAAGCAGAGCTATTAATATCAACTGAAGCCCGACGAGTATCTTGGCATGCACAAACACACACACTCAACCAAAGGATCAGACAGGTTGTGACTTACCTCCACCTCCACCAAGCAGAGTGTTGTTAGCTGAAAGACAGACAAAAAAGAATTCTTTAAGAAACACATGTCCTCACACAGCCCACAAATATATATATATATATATATATATATATATATATATACTGCATGACTGCATGATCAGCAGTTTTATCTATCTCAATATAAATATATAGTAATACAATAATATATGATGGTGTATTGTTATACTGTACATTAACAAGCTGTCACTACATAAAGTGTTTAAAATCAGCTCCACCTTCACCAGCTGCTGTGTTAGCTCCACAGCACGTCTCTTAGTAACAGAGATCTTTGTGCCTATTTTTCACTATAACTTTTCTTTGCCACTATGTTCATCCTTTGAAAGTTTGTCAGATAAATACAGACATTTGTTAACTTATGAAATACAGACTGTCTACATTTGTTAACTTGTGAGATCCATTTTAGGGAATGTAGCTGAGCATGTTCCTTCACTCTTACTTGGGCATCGTGTTTGTGTATTTCTGCCTATAGCTTGTGTAAAACAATGACCTGTGCTTGTGATCACGCGCGTAAACTGGGCTTTACACCTTGAACTGTTGTGTGTGCAGATTTGCAGTTCATCCTCCTTTATCTAGTCTTATATCTGATTAGGTGAACGTCTGTGTATAAAAATAGCTTTGCTGTGCTTATGTTTATTTGCTGGGGAAAAAAGGTGGCTCTCGTTTGTCCTTCTGAACATAATTTGCCATTGGTGTCAGCATTTCTGAAAAAGACTGATTCTCAATCCATGTCCTCGGGGCTCACAGTACTGCTGGTTTTGCCAACCAGCAAGTTAATTGCATTCACCTGGCATTGCAGGTGTAAGTCGGTCCCTGATTAGATGATAGAATGAGAACCAGCAGGTACTGAGAATCAATGAGGGCTGAGAGGCACTGCACAATAAAAACAAGTAGCTTTACTGGCGGCAAAGCTGAGGAATAAAGTCATGCTGCGACTACAGTCCAAAAAGGCAAATAAACAACTCTGTGACAAAACACACACAGGCATCTGTGGTTCATTTTGTCTTTTAGCTATGAGAAAAGCCAGTGATGCAATTATTTTCTACCTGGATAACAAGAAGGAGAATGTAGCTTAAAATAAAATACCAATATAATGAACACTTTTTGTAGCTGGACAAGAGGTGAATTAATGCCAGCAGCCTGGTGGGCCAGTGTCTCCCAAATCACTATGTTTCCTGCTAGAGTCAAGTCACTGCACGTTTAAAGAGTATAAATTGGTGGCAGGGTGATAAGGCTGGCTGTGGCTGCTTCTGACATATACGACATGCAAGAGTTTTTCTCACCCACATAGACATAAATGTGTACAGTTACCAGTGCTAGCCCAGGGACATCTGCAGCATGTCCAGAAAACTAAACACGACCACATACTAAATAAAAATCATGTTTTGCTATTCTTTCTCTGCTTGTGAATCAAATTTCTGTTAACGTGGCCGTGTTATGAAATTCTGATAACTACATAATATGTCGGTGAAGCAAAGTTACAAAGTTATGTCAGTACACAGAGGGGACACAGTCACTCTGCCAGTAGGCATTGTGCCAGCTGGGTATGCTCTCACATTGCACATCACACAAGTTGGTTTTAGAGAGACATAAAGACTAAATCCCACAGCTGTCTTCCCCAACTCTTTAACATTTTTACCATCCCACTCCACCTCATTAATGGTAAATCCCACTTAAGTTCAGCTTTTAAACACACTATACATCTCTGTATATGTGAACCATTGTCTCGCTAACATCTCCCCAAGTGAATATCTCCACACTCTAATTTAAGAATGAACAGCTCTATCCAGCATGGCTATATGGCGCAAAGCTTGTTTGAAACTTGATCTTATGATGAAGCGGAATAAAGCTCAAAAGCTCAGACAAATAAAATGTCTCCATTATAGTAAGTCTGCTTTCCGTCTTCTACCGATTAGCTGCCAGCTGTACATAAGAGTGATATCTCACACTGGCTCTTCATAATAGTTGTCCACGCTGAGTAGGACGCCCTAGGCCTAGGAAGTACAGCTTAAGTATGAAAGGTTGTTTTTTTTTTAAAGAAAGGCAAATCTGCCTGAAGGAGAGATGAACCAGCTCTGACAAGGAGCACTGTGTAGAAAACAGTAGTCACAGGACATTAGGAATGGGTCTGCACCAGCAATTCATAATTTCATCATGGTGTCTTAGTCTTCACTTTTAGCACCTATTAGCTAGTTGTAAAAAAAATGTGGTTTACTAAATCCCTTAAAGCTAATACAGTAAAAAGCATAGTAATGTTTAAAATGCATATATTATCTCAGCAGTTAGACACTGTAGTATTATAAAGATGTTTACGACTTACAATAGTCATCATATATTAGCAATATATGAAATTGTGTAGCAAAACCCTACAAACTGACATAATGTGTGTAAACGCCATTTTCACCTTTTTACTGTATTGCACTATAAACTTAAAGAAATCACAACAAAATAATTATTATCTTTTCACTGGGTGTGCTTGAAAAAATATCTTAAGACTTATCAGAAAGACTTCTTTGGGTCCAACTGCTAGTTCCAGGTATTTTGATTTATTAATTGCACTGACGCTGAAGATGTTGAAATAATTTTAGCCCTATACATATCTGTTATGGTGTCATAACACGCTGCACGCTCTCTCAGATCTGTTAATGAAATGAGGCTAACAAATCCTGTCTTAACGAGGTCTCTGATCACAATCGAGTCTTTTCTCCTTTGTGGTCCCTGCTGGTGGAACAACTTGCCCTGCCCCATTCGACTGGCAGACAGTATCTCCACCTTTAAAAAACATTTAAAAACTCACTTGTTCAAAAGTACTTCAAGTGAGTCTAACACACACACACACACTCACTCACTCACACACATTATGTTGTCTAGCACTAAACAATTCCTTTGCATGTTCCTTGTCTTGACGAGTTAGGCCTTATCAGGGTTCTTTGTTGTAGTATCTCCGCTTTTACGAGAATTTGAATGGTAACTGCTGGTGTCTTCTCCTTGTAAGTCGCTTTGGATAAAAGCGTCTGCCAAGTAAAGTAAAGTAAAGTAAAGTAAAGATTTCAGTTGCTGCGTCTTCTACAGTGATTAAGAAAATTGTGTGTGTATGTGTGTGTGAAATTCTCGTGGTGAGAGCTCATTATTTATGTACTCTCCATCCACCCATTTATTTTTATTTAAGATTTATGTTATTATTGTGTTTTTTGTCTTTGTTCTTATTGTATATATTTGTGTTTGGGTTTTAGTATTTCTGTTGGTGCTGATTCTATCTTCTCTTTCTGTACTGAGAGCAGCTGTAACAGGCAAAACAATTTTTGTTTATCTTGTTTATTAATCCTTTTGGGATTAATAAAGTTTTTTGAATCTTGAAAACCCTGTATTTATATAGCTTCAGTTTTAAGTAAAGTTTTCATTAGTGTAATTATTAAGTTACAATTAATATCATATTATCAGTGAGCTAGTACAAAATGAGACTAAGACGCTTCACAGATATTTACAAAATAAGACTTTTACAAACATATATTTAAAAAATGCAAAATATAATCTCTTATTACTCTCAATAAAATTCCATACAACATTTTTTTAAATCAATATTACACCCCTCAGTCAGTTGGTTAGAACTGAAGGCGCCTTTATAGACCAGCTTTAATGTTAAGTATATTATTGACGTTAGGTGAACATCAATCAGGAGAAACGCGGAGAAGAAATGAGGGGACTTTATATCATTATTGAACAGCTATTTCATCAACCTTTGGACCATAGTCCCCTCTTTCGAAGATGAATAGTAGGACACAATTTAAACACGGGAATCAGATGGATAAATCCTGACCAGGAAATCAGGAAAACAGCACTCAGCCACTTCTTCAGTGCACTTTAAATGAAAAATGTGCCCACAGATGCTTTTACTGTTGTTATGTATCAGTTTATGATGTTTAATGCATTTCAGGACTTATCTCGTGAAGCTGTGTTGAAATGCATTTTTCACTCGCTTTCCTGTGTCAGTTAATGCTCAACATTTCCCATAATGTGATTGCAATAAAACCTGGAGAACACACTCACACAGTGGCAGTGAAATTTCTTCAGTCGAGAAAAAAGGCTCTGCTATTACTGGAAAAACATGTTTTATCTCTACCATCAGTGTCCAAATCTTTATCTCTACCTCCTTTTGATAGATTTCTACCAGTAAAACTGATAAACGCCTGCTCCAAAATCTAAATGGTGTGTAACAACAGGTCTTATCCCGCCTTCTAAGGGACTGACACAAAAATCTAGCAGTCGCCGATGTTAGACTGATTGCTGAGAATTGCTAAACAATGTCCACAAAATTGCAGGGTACACTGTTCGCAGGGTGGCATGCAAGGGCTTGTGTGATTTAAACATTTCCACACGTCCACATTTCTCCATTGAATGAAATTTCACCATAAATAACAGCACTTTTCGGGACACCCCATATCACTGGATAAGGTGGGCGTTTAGATTGAAAACAGCCCAACATAAACAAAAAGCTGTTGAGTCAAGCTGTGGTGCTTCAGCTACACTCTCAGTGAGACAGTGAAATATTATCCAGTGTGAATAAAAGATTCATGACTTTTAGGCTAAAATACCAAAACATGCGTCCAGTGATTGAAAATATTATGAGATGGGCTTTCTTGCTTGCATTTTATCTTTCATTGTGATGAACTGCGGTTCTCTTTACCAGGAACTGGGCATAAATGTATGTGATTATCCAAAGCAGCGTGTTGCCAGATGAGCTTTTTTCTCTCGCTATGAGGCAATTTTTCACCTGAGCCCTCTGCGTCTCTTTTAAATTAGTATGGTGCTTTTTGTTGTTTGGGGTTTTTTTTCATGTAGGGATAATGTTGGTCTGAACACAGCCTAACTGCATTTGAAACCCCTTCCGTTCCCTTCATGTGAACCTTTCCAATGTTGGCTTGGGGTGGCTGTGTTGAACCTCATCTCCTTTCCAACAGAAGACGGTAAATGCCTTCGAGGAGAGGCTGCCTGTTATTCTCATTTGTGCAATCTAATGAATTAAGAAAGAAAGACAAACAAAAGATTTCTTGGAGAGAGATCAGGGAGGTAGCGTGCTGCAGCCAGAAGGGGCATATGATGACATTTCTTATTTTCACCCCACCTTTGAGTGTAAAGATTTGCAATAGGTATAGAAACTACTGTCTTTAGATGATGTTAGACCAAGGTTGTTTGGGTCGTGACGTATAACAATGCTCTCCTCTCTTTCTGTCAATCATCTTAAAAACACAATATGACGTTGTATTTGCTACAGTATGAATCCATGGCTGGTTGCCCAGGCAGTTTAAAAGCTATAATCTCACATCCACTTTTCAATTGACATTGTCCCAATGTTCAAATTCAAGTTCAACTTTTACCTTTCCTAATTCACATTCATCCTGCTTGTAATATTTATTCGAGGGATTACATAACTACCAGATGTTCAACATATTACAAACAGTTTTATGTAAGAAATAATAGGCTGATAATAAATGATCAATGATGTCATGTAATGCTTTTGCAGTCTGTGTAAAATCATAGGTGCCTCAGACCAAACAAGCCTCTGAGCCTCCAGGGGAAACAAGAGCAACTAAAATATTTGTGTGTATGCACAATCATGCAGTCGCGTAGATGCAATCACACACACACACACACACACAGGAGTGTGAACACTTTGACTTGTACATTGCTTGCTGTACATACCCTACACCAAAGTTGCCAGCAGTCACCAACGGACACGTACACGCCTACAGTCATATTGCAGTGTTTGGGTAACCATAGTGACAGCAAAGCCCAAATTGTTGTTACTGAAACCTAGTTAATTAGAGACAGTGAGACAGAGAGAGAAAGTGATGTCGATACTCAAGGGAAAGTGTTTCACCATCTGTTAAAACGCACATGTACCCTCTACCCGGAGTGTGGATCAAGTGCAACTGTGTGAGTGTTAGAGGTGCACACTGGCAACAGTTATTGCATGCGCAAAAACAAAGGCATACATCTCTTCTCCCATGGCGCAGAATTCAAGGAGGTTAACAGTTTCTTTTTCTTAGTGGTATTAGATGACTAATTGGAATAGCTAATACTGAGCAGCTAAATAAAGCGTGCTAGCATCTGCTGCCGAGACACACCAATTATCAGCGCGGTGAAGAGATCAGGGTGATAAGTTATACAACTACACACGGAGCGAAAGAGAAGGAGGGAGCATAAGCTGACAGGGAGGGAGCGGAGAAGGAGGAGAGTGCGAGGTGTCAGGGGATGGAGGAAGGGCTTGGAGAGGGGAGAGAGAGAAAGAGAGAGAGCGGGAGGGTGGGCGGGAGGGGTGATGGAGTGAGTGAGTGAGAGAGACAGAGATGAAGTGAAAGAGAGTTGAGGGTGGAGAAGGGAGACGCAGGACTAAAATTGCTGGAAACATAAAACAACAAGATGGAGTGTACTTCTTTTTCCTTCTTTGGGTGGTAAGTAATCATGATGAGGGGGAGAAAGGGGGAGATAAAGAGTTAGAGAGAAAAGGTTGAAGTGTTGGATGGATTGAATCATCAGCATTGGAGATGACCTGGTCAAATAAGGAGGAAGAGGAGGGAGAATTTGGCTAAAGAGAGAACAAAAGCTCTAATCTGCTGTTTGCTGTAAAAAAAAAAAGGTTTTAACTTCCTGTGTGCGTAAATGTATCTGTTTCTGTGTGTGGACTTGCGTTGGAAGAATCAACAGTGATGATGATAAAAACTGTCTTGAATCTCCTTAGTGTGAAGCTCTGTG
The DNA here is from genome assembly GCA_032270685.1 of Microctenopoma stevenorrisi. NCBI lineage: Eukaryota > Metazoa > Chordata > Actinopteri > Anabantiformes > Anabantidae > Microctenopoma > Microctenopoma stevenorrisi. The sequence continues at coordinate 11,995,670 of JAUMTR010000002.1, forward strand.
TTAAACCAGCCTTCTTTCTTTGCTTTCTGTGGCCCTCCATTTTATTTTTCTTTCTCTGTGCACTCCTGCTTATTCACAAGGCCCCAGAGCAACCTGTTTGTGTATTCCTCCTCCCACCTTCCTACCCAGCATTATAGCTCTATCAATCATTTAATTTCTGTCCATTATTTAGTTGGCGCACTTGTTGGAATTTATTTATTTTTAGTCAATTCGCTAGTGTCCTAATTAAAGTAGGACAAGACTACTGATATTGCAAGTTAAATGCAGAAATGACCTACACCTTTATTCAAGATTAAACAGGGTTACTGACAAATGTAGGGAGATAAAAAGTAGAAATTTGACTCTGAAATTACCGAGATAAACACATTTGCTTTGAGTACCGGTAAGAGTGTAATGACAGAGTTGATTAACTACTGACTGCCCCACCCTGCGATATAAAACACACTGTGCAAATGGACCCGCATAGGGTTCTTCAATTAAACAATGGCTGTACAAAAATAATGATTTTCTCAGTTTTGAAGAAAATTTTATTTTACTGCATCTCCTTTTGTCTGCATCTGTGTTCACAGTTGAATTGGCTATCTTTGGCCCCTTCAGCAAACACAGCCCCAAACACTTACTTAGTGTGAATGTGTTTTCAAGCTTCCTGCAATCTTATTCACACCTCAAAATAAAAGACCTGTGTTTCACCTCAAGGTTGTGACGGTGACGTAGTAAGACCTTGTAGTGACAGAAACACAGTTCCATTTTTACAATCACATCATATTAAGGCGCGAAAAAAACCCTAAAGCACTGTCTGATATTGTTGTAACTGATCCTGTTTGAAAGAAGACATATTAGTGATATGTGATGACTTACACTGATAATTACCTATAGATTATTGCCATACATTCACACCTGCACAGACAACATGACACATAGCAGCTGGTAGCACATTTCAGATCATTGCTAAGACAAGCAGTGACAAAGGTAGCATAAGCTCGGTGGAACAAGGAAAAGTTGTTAGGGGATGAACTGCATGCAAATGCGCAACGATGAGGTGGAGAAATTTTCAAATTAAGGGTAGATATTTAACATGGTATTTAGACTCTCACTTTTTCACTTCGTCTTCGTCATTTTTGGTTGAAAGGATAAAATAGGTATTTTTAGCACTCTAATTTCATATAGTACACCATGATGAGGCGATTTTTTTTAGGTGATTTAAATTTTTTTTTATTATTACTAGTCAATTAAAAACAAAATAATACATTAATATTAATACCCCTAATTTAGTACTCTGTTGAAGCTTTTTTGTGAGTGATTCTATAAACGATTTGAACCTATATGGACTTCCTAATACTTGCTGCTTGTCCTTCCTTCCTGACCAGTCTCTGTATTCCTGGAACTTAGACGCACCCACACACCATGATGCTGCCACCACCATGCCTCACTGTAGGGATTATATTTGCATGTGGTGAACAGTAGCTGGTGTTGGTGCCTGGTGTACACAACAATTTTAATCTCATCTCATAAGACCAGACGTTCTTCTACCTCATGCTCAGACTCCTTTAAATGTCACATAGCAAACTACAAGCGGGCTGACATATATCTTTTACCCAAAGATACCCAAGTCTGCAGAGGACTTATGAAGATCTTTAGATTGACCATTGGGTTCCAAGTCACCTCCCTGACCAGAGTCCTTGTCATGCATTACTGAAATCAAAGCTCTATTATTGTAGAAACCGCCTTACAGCGAACCGGACCTTAGTTTTCCTTATTTTTTTCCCCTAACAAACTGGGACAAACTTGGCATAATAAGGTTGTGGGCTAAACCCTAACCAGGATCCCTTTTCTTTTGCCACCAGCTTTGGTTTCCATCCATTTTAGGGAAAGTGCATTGTGTTAATGCTGAATGAGTTTTTTGTTCTTTACAACTGTGACTGTTTTATGTTTTCTGGGAGGGCTGACATAACCCATAACTTTTTTATTCAGACTTGTTTTTTCTATCATGTTTGGTTGGCAAAATAAATATACCGTAAATTCAAATCAGAGCATATATGGAATGAAATTTTGGGTTTTGTTAGGAACTTATACTACATTGACTGGGTTATAGAATTGCATTACAAAAGAAGAGACAAAATACAATCTTTATTGAAAAACTAGAACTAGTTCTAGAAATAGACTATGATAGTCATGGATAATTAAATAAGACAAAAATGATTTGCCTGTCTAAATCAAATACCTCTGGTGGACATTACCTTCTAGACATGTGGAAAGTTAGATTAAGGCAAACACACTTTGGAGTGTTATACAGCACAGGTCTGAATTCTTCTGAGATTACAGTTTTTCATTTCTAATACGTTTGCAAAAAAATATATCACAGGCACAATATATCAAAGACTAACTCCCAGTGGGAGTCGCTGTACTTTATAATGTTTGACAATACAGATCCATTCCTTTTCTAAAAAAACCTTGACACAAAGAAAGGTAATTCAGTGATGGATACCAATGCATTATTGGGCGAGTTTCAAGGAGCCAACGTACTGTGTCTCTGGTTGAGTTTTTGCATGCATATTGTACATAGAGCTAACCTGTGAAAACAACTAAGTGATTTAAAAATGTTGCTTTAAAGCTGTATAACTAGATGTTCAACAGAACCTCTTTCTTTCTAACCCCTTTAATATTGATTAATGGCTTTGTCTGACATAACGCGTCAACATCATCAGCTATGCTCTCTATGCGAGTGTTGTGGCTTTGAATTTGCACAGACGTACAGGCAACTACTTTAGAATATGATCAACTAATGTGACCAACATGTCAATATTTCATATAGGAATGTTGCACAGCGAGCTTAAGGATAAAGACATTGTTCTGCTTTCTGTGGTTTGACTAGTGCACGGCTACCACCGCCATTTTACGTACAGTCAGTGACAGTGATATGTTCCTTTCACTTGTTTAGCGTGTTTGTTTAAAGTGACTGTGCAGCTAACACGCTTTAAGCTTTTTACTTAAGTCAATAATTGCCAGCACAGGGCTATTAAACTAATACCATGAGGGACAACAAGACCATCAGTTACAGTAATTTGCCACAGACATATGAATTGTTCCTGCAGGACTATTTTTTAATTGAAGTAACTATAAAACAAAATTTAAAAAGCATTAAACTGGTTGCAAAATGCCTTTGTTTAATAACAGACAGTTTGAAAGACTATAGTAGTAGTAGTTAATTTATTTCAAACATATATTAAGCATATTTTTTACATTCATAATCGTTATTTTGTACAAAGTTAATTCTATTGTTTGAAAAAGAGTAGGCTGAATAGTAAATGTATGTTTTTTATGATGAGAAAAATATTATAATAGCCAATAAAACAATAAAAGAAGATAACTATTTGTGACACTGCAGAGATGACTGACTCCCCAATATCATTTTAACAAACCTGGCTATGAGAGGAAGCAGCATTTATGGCATAAAATGGATTATACTATATAGTTCAGATGTTCTTATAGTGCGTATCCTTCACTGCACAAGGTTACATCTAGCTTGCTATAACGTGAGCAGCAATATTACCTCAGTGCATACATCGTATTATTATATGCATATATCAGCTCATTAGTGAAATGGCAGTATAACCTCTTCATATAACAAATACTGAGTCTAAGTTTGGCACTTTATCAGGGCCAAACTCCAAAATTCAGTAAGAACTAGGCCCTATAGTTGCAGTAATATTGTCTCATTGATGGTGACCTAGAGTCTGACAGTGGAAGTTGTTTGAGGTGAATCAGGCTAAAGGGAAGCTATCCCTGGAAAAGCGCCAGAGGGTGCTGGTGTGGCAGCTGCACCCAGACCTAGGGCCCCAAGGGGCCCACATAGGCCCTGTACAGATGCTCTGTGTACATAAAACTGTGTGGGTGTTTAGACAAAATAGGTGTGTGCGAGCATTTTGCACCACGTCCTATCTGTGAAAGCTAAAGTTAAAATTGCTTTGTATGCAGCAGCTAAAAGGCTACAATAAGCTGTGGTAACTCTTTTGTGAAAGAACAGCCCAAAGGTAATAAATGCTAATTAATTGTGAGGTATACCTCTTAGGCAAATAAAAATGATTGGTCACAAGATCTGAATTAAAACACATCAATATCAATTTAACCAGTGCTGACTAGCAGTCATTAACTGAGAGCAGACTCTCAGTCCTTGAGGATTCAGGGAACCAGTCAGTCAGTGACAGATCTGTGTTACATTATCTGTATGTTTAATTAAAGCTCAAAGTTACTTACAGAGCCAAGCGGTTTTTTTCCACATTACTGCCAACAGTGAGAAATTGTTCTCCTCCCTTCCCTCAAGGAATTAAATCCACTCATTTTCCATCTAAAGGCCTCAAAGCGGCCTCAGGGCACCCTCACTTCCAGGGTGCGTGCGTGCGTGCGCGCGCACCTGTCAGTCCAACGCTTGGTGAGTTCTCGGTAATTGCTGGACCGTGGCGACCTGCTGAACCCCTGTAACGGAGCTCAGGGAGCCGCTGTAAAGAGTACGCCCCTCCACACACACACACACACACACACACGCACGCCTGCACATACAGAAAACAACCCCGCGCTCAGAAGAGGAAGAGGAGGAGGAGGAGGAAGACAGAGCGTGCGCTGGAGGCGACACCTGTCAAGCCATTACTAAACACAGTTGGCTTATTTAAAAAGACTGAGGCGCCCTGAAGGCTTGTGGGGAATAAACCTTGGTGGAAATGGAGATTAGTCGCACCTATTGTCGCTGAGTTGCGCCCTGTGAGAAACGCGGAGCCCTTTGAGGAGAGAAAAGGGGAATGTGTAGCATTATCATTATGACAAGCCATTTCGGAGTTGGAGTAGCGAAGTTGACGCAGGTTAGATGTCGGCTGAAAGAAGCAAAGTGACTGCGAGAACCGGCAGAATAAAACGGGACTTAATCTAAGGTTAGCCCCCCCCTCTCTCTCTTTCTCTCTCCTGCCTCTCTCCCTCTCTCTCCCATTCACACACACAAACACACTCGCTCCAAACACATTAACCCACAGTGGAGCACAGACAGAAACTACGGGGTGGGAGATAACTAGTGCACATCGCGGAGCTTCGGCGCGGCCAGAGCGAACATCGTCCCTGCGCCTCCGCGGCGCCTCCACCACCTCCGAGGCTGTAGCCTCGCGCCTTCTGACCGGGACTTAGCGGACCCGCAGTGACATCTAGTAACTTGCGGAGATGATTTGACAAGTATGCCTTGGGGGATTGCGAGCAAGAAAGAGGCACAAAATGGATAACAAAGGTACGATCTGTTTCAGGATGGTGCGCAGGGAAAAGGGTTCATTCAAGTTAGACTGTCGAGCCTTTCCCCTGGTGTATCAGTGGCGGTGGTGGCATGTTGATGGGAACAGACTCGTTCATATAGATGTGTGTTGATTTGTGCAGCTACCTGCGGGACCAGCCTTAAATGGTGGAAAAGAAAAACGGGCAGAGATTTAAACAGCTGGGCTTCAGAGAGTTAAAGGCAGAGGGAGATTAAAGTGAGAGATTATAGTTCGAAAAGAGATAGAATTCCCACTTGCATGTTTCCTCTCATCTCTCCCATCGCTCTTTCCCCCTCTCTGCCTCTATCCCTCATATGAGCAGCAGTGTGCTTTTCATATATGTGTAATTGCGTGTGGTCTACTTGTACATTATTGTGTGTTTCCATTCGTCAAAAGAGCCAATACTGTTTCCCAATGGACATGCCCTTCCTACAGTGGCAATGTCTGCACACCCACCCACCCGCACACACACACACACACACACACATAGTGTAAGGGCCTATGTGCGTTGATGCTCCATGTTGTGCACAGCACCAACTAGGCTTAAAAGAACACAAACATAACGAAGCGTCATCCCAGCAACACTGCAAAAAACACGCTGGATGTAAACACAAACATACATCTACAAGCAAAGGATTAGCAGTCATGCAGAGCCACACTGAGACATCAGATTAGAATGAGATTCTCTGGGCCAAAGCAGCACAGAACATGGGATTAAAGAAGAAGGACAGAGATGAGTGGATGGATGGATGGAGAAAGAACAAGAGGCAAAGAGACCATACGGGGGGTAAGAGAGAAAAAAGGGTGAGCAGCAGAGAACATGAGATTAAAATGTAATGTCCTAGAGAGGCAGAGAGAAAGAGCGAATCCAGGGCAAGTCATGCAGTTAGAGGGAACTGCACATTGGCAGAGTGTGGCGAGAATAAAGAAGAGGAGAAAGCAGCAGACACTCTTTCTCTATCGCTTCCTTTTTTGATCTCCTTTTATTCCCCCATCCAACAGTATGAGAGGAGCACTGCTTATATAACTCTTCATTTCAAACACAAACTCAACGAAGGAGGGCGTGTGGGGAAAAACACAACAGGCATTATAGTGCCTGTTAAATTGCTGAACAAAAAAAAAAATACCTGGAATAAGCGGCGTTTCCATGCACCCATGCTGACATCAGTAGGTGCCCGAATTTTTCCTTTCCTGAAATCTGTCAAAGGTATCATTCATCCTAACAAGGAGCCCTGCTTAAACCTCGTAAGCAAATGTGGCCGTTCAAAAGCACCTGTGTGCAGCCCAGCTGACTGAGCGTCTCTTAAGTTTTTAACTGCATGCATTTAAATATGCTACTGACAATGAAATCAAGCACATATGCGTACTTAAAGACTTATTTCTGGCTGATTTATGATTAATCTCGTGCCTTTAGCACTGTTTAGACCTTTTGGATCTGGGTTGTTGTCTTCAGGTTGCTGATGCAAATATGAGACCATGGTTATCTTACTGAGAACAGATAGGATATTAAAATACAAAGGCCTGATTTTCTGCCATGTTTTAGCAGACACCTGATAAATAGATTCAACATTCACCTGCTAGTCACTAACACCGTTTGCATGCTGCTTGTTTTAGTAAAATAGCAAAGCATAAAGGCAAAACGATGAGCAGAAAGGCACTAAATCATTGTGCTTAACTTGATTAATAACAGAAAGCTCTACTCCTGTCCTGCTGAACGGTGAACAGTAAATGAAGTCAATTTATTCCACCCTGTCACATATAAGGCCTGCCACAATTACCCCAGGGGTTTAAACTGCCCCCAGTTTTCCTCAGAAGTAGTAGCATTTTTTCCTTCTGGCAAATTGTTCAGTTTAGGAGTGAGTGATTACTTGTAGTAGTGAGCAGTGTTCAAGGCTCTGGGTCAGTGCCCTGTGGCAGAACAGCAGGTGTCATAAGGGAGAGATGACTCTCTGTGTTTCACGCATCTAAGCTGTATGTGATTTTACCTTCTTATCTAATAACCTGAATCATTCATTCGGATTCTGTTCATTTATTACGTCACCAGATTAGTAAATCTGACCATCATCATATTTATAACCTTGTATTGTAGTATACATTTACAAAATTAGAGACTGATTTGAACTCCTTTTTCAAACATTGTCCACAACTTTGTTTTTATGCCTACAGCCATTGCATTGAACATTAATGTTCCCTGCAAAACGTAAATAATTGAGCAGTGTAAAACCAGGACTGGAATGTTACTAAGCGTATCGATGCTGAACAGGTTTGGCATGCTGTTAACATTTCCTTTTATTAATGATTCAATATTGGAAATGGTACATTGTCCAGATCAATACTTGACTCAAACAAATTCATGAGGCTGCCCTCAGTGGACCTGTGGCCTTTTCATGGCTGTTTTATTATGAAAAAGGTGTTAAATGGTTAACACTGACCAATCAGATGAAATGAATTAGATCAGATTGTGTTTTATTGATCAGAAATGAAAAAGACAATTATCTGGTGATGGCAAACCTCAAAAAACAAATTGGAAAACAGCGCTTTACAAAGCTTTATATATATATATATAAATATACGGAATATACAAGTGCTGTAGATGTGAAAGTTCTGCAGCTAATAAATCTTGTATCCCCTTCTGATTCAGGTAGAACAATCCAAATAAACAGGAGTGGGACGAGAGTTCCTGCTTTATATTTGGGTCTCCAAATACACCTGCACATTATTGTTTCCAGGCAGCCCACCCTATGAAAGCCCGTGTGCGGGAAACACTGCACTCATGGCCAGATTTAGAGTTCGACTCGCCTCCAAAACAATGATTTCATAACAGTGTCCTAAACAGCTTTTTAGAGAGTCAGACTGAGGCGGCACACAGGATAATTTACTGAGGATTACAGCACATTTTCACACAACAAAGAGCTGCGGCACACAAGAGTCCATTTAGATGTACACAGTCAAACTGACAATGACTGAATGTACAGTCAGTGACTCTGAACTGAACATTTTTATCATGTGCACACTTCGGACTAATCTGATTCAGATTCAGTTTATTTCATGCCAGAAACAACATGTTTGACCTGAACAGTAAAAAACAGTAAATTATTACATATCAGTCAAAAAGAGACAACAGGCAGGCTCATTAAATGACACAGGCCCTGTTCCACCAGTTTGCTGTGTATATACAGCTCAATTCTGCCGAGTCAGGAGTTGATAATATGCAAAATAGTGAGGTGGTCTGTCAACAAACGTGGCACCACATAGGTAAACAAAAGACGTTTTGTGACTTGCTAGATACTGCTACTCTGTCAGCATTAGCTAGTAGGAAGAGACTGAGTTAGATAGCTTTTAACCTGCTGGGTGAATAAATGCATTAAGTTTGTTTGTGTTGGGGAAAAATCTTTTCTATTTTGTTTTTACTGTTTGTTTGAAAAGGCAAATAATCTGTAAAAGCTCAACAGAAAAGGTCCAAAGGATCTATACAGCCACCACTTAAGAAAAGGCAGTATCTAGGCCTACATTGAATTTGATGTAGGCCTAGATACTGTCTTTTCTTGTTTCTTACACAATCTATTGTAGGAGGCAGTATGGCACTGAAACAAACTGAGCTTTTATATAATTGAGGTTATACCATGTTTTGGCTGAGTGTGTCCCGAAAAGACATAATAAATACAATACCCAGAAAACCTGGAATAAATATATCCCACAATAGATGCCAGATAAGGACATTAGAGAGATGCATTACACAAGGCAAGGTTTTAACAATCTAGGAGACTTTCCGACATACAGGCCTGAACATACACAGAAACACAACGGACTTGCATTAGGCTGTTATATTGCATTATGGCTTTGTGTGTTAGTGTGCGTGTGTGAGTGTGCGTGTCAGTCCATTTGCTGGAGCAGTGTGGGAGATGCAGGTGGGTCAGAGAGAGTGGGAGTCACGCAGAAAGAACTTCAGAGATGAGCTTTTGTTTGAGCAGCAGGGACAACTTCAGAGAGCCTGCGCTGTTCCCTTACCTAGCTTTAAACCAGCCCCCAGAAATACTGGCACCTTTGATTAAACAGTGTCAGTTAAAATAAGCTGAGTGACTATGGAAAAACAACACCTCAGCTACTATTTACTCGAGATTATACTCGCCTATAGAAAAAGTACTTTGGTACAGTCCTGACAGATTTAAATGTGTTAACCTGGTTATTTAAAGAATGTTTAATTCATACATTTTTTTGAAAGATATGGTAGACAATGAGAAGCTGTCTCTTGTAATCAGTGGTCCATAAAATGTCTCATAACATCTTCTATTTCCTGTTCTTGTTGGACTTGGGAAGTTTAATTATAGCAAATATTGGGATGTTTGCTTGAGAAATCATTGAGGCTTTTTATTGATTATCAGATTAGCTGCAGATAATTGTTTCACCTCCAAGTGTAACCCAATGTTTTTACCGTGGTTAAACATAAATGTAACAGACACAACTATCACCAGCACATCACACTCTAGCAAAGCACAAATGAACTGTTGTCATTAGACTGCAGTTTAATGACAGATAATTTTACAAATTATCAGCTGGTCTCACCAGCAGCTGAGAATTCTGACAAACTGTGGTTGTTACTGTGGAGTACGTGTCAGAAATAGATGCGGAAAGAAAACATTTGTAGAGAAAATAAACCCAGGCGCAAAAAAGTAAGGACCAAAGATGTGATCATCTGGATAGGGAGTTCATTGAAGGAGTGATTTCTCTTTGAGCTTTCTAGGATCAAAGGCTGAGCCAGCTAATGGATAAGGACAAGTATAAAAGTGTTAATGAATAAATCAAGCACCTGTTTTCAGGGACTATAGAGAACTCTTCGTGATCCTTTTAGTTTGTGTTATGTGTATCCACAATTTTAGTGCATTTGCACTGTAACTACTCAGAACATGATAAAAGAAAAACATAAAAGCTTTTACGTTCAACAGTAAGAATTCAGAATTTGTTAAGATCTGTGTTTGAAATGCATAAACAGAATAATTAAATGAATCCCAAAACATACATTAGCCCCAAAATACACGTTCAGGGTATCTGTGTATCTGCCACAAGAAGCAAGATTGTCTAGATTTTGTGTGAGTTGCACCATGGTTCACATCTGTTGCAGCAGTTTGAGTGCATCGCCCGCAGCACAAATTAGTGTTGCAATGATATGTGGTGCATGTAATTAATTTGGAAGTTTTTGTTTTTTTTTTTAAAGTTCAATTTTAGATTTTGGGACTTTTACCAAACTGTGTGTCTCTATTGGCAGTGTTCTCCTGACTTATCCCACTGCTTGATGACAAACAGTGGGTGTTTGAAAGTGATGTTGAAAGGCAAATATGTAGGATAATTTCTCATCTCTGCCTCACATGTTTACTGGTACATGATGCAAAGCTCTTACTTTAGTTAATGAGACATCTTAAGGCTTTCTGAGATCAGCTGTCTTTTTGTAGTTACCTGCATTGGATGCTGTTTAAATGTGCCAGCACAACTGTTTATCAGATCTGCAACAAATACAAGAGCTAAAATCTCTACATTTGGACCAAAAACACATGTCTATGTGGAACCAAATCACTACCAACTACCATGGCAACAAGGGGGGGAAAGCAAACACTGCTATCCAAGCTAATCTAAGAACATGTACAAACGCCAATTATTGAGCTATGTCCAGAAAGTGCAACACTCTCTGCAAAGCATGACGTGCAGGAATATGTCTTTGACCTGATGTATTGAATTCCAATACACCTCTCAGGTATGCAGGGATCGTCCCTGACTCTGTGCCTGAATAAGCTTTGATAATTACCCTATAGCCTTTTCTGGAGTGTGCTCATTGTCTCTTTATAATGAGGAGCAAAGGTAAACACAGCAAAAACAGAATGACTGCTGAGTGACTCCACTCACTTTGCTAACAAAGTTTACCATGAGTGGAGTGTTTTTTTCATACCGGAGAAAATAATGAAATGGGGAGTGATGGAAGATAATACATACACTGTGTATATACATATATATGCAAAGAGAAATGGAGAGAGATGCAAAGAGAAATAAAGTGTTAGTGGGTGAAAAATAACAAAGCCTGGCAACTGGATTTGAACCTTTAGTGTCATGCTCTACACTGCTACCAGTACTTCACATCTTATTGGATTTAAATACCTTGTTTTGTCTGTCATCGCTCTGTCTCTCTCTCTCTCTCACACACTCACACACACACACACACACACCACAGAGGACTCCAGGGATTCTGCTCCGAAGGCTTAAGTGCCAAGTTAAACCTAGCAAGAGTTATTGCAACCTATCCAAGAGTGTCTTCTGGTGAACTGACTGTGCACATGTGTGTGTCTGTCTGTGTATACAGTATGTGTGTGTGATAGTGTCTGCCCCATAAATTGCCTGTCTGTAGATACTTCCTGGGCATACCTCAGTCTGAGCGAGACACAGAGTTAAAAAGAAAAGAGATGAGTGTGTAAATGCTTTGAGCCGGAAAAAACCCTCACTCATATTTAATGGGATTATTTATCCACATACTGTCATGAGACGATGTGTATGCATGCTGCTCTTTGTGTGGTTATGTGTGTTTTGAGAGATTGGATCTCTCTCATAGCATCTCTTAGCGCATAATGTTGCTGGCAGGAAGGTAGAGAACAGCGTTAGACTGACATAATAACTCAATATTAAAGCTGTTTATGTTTGATTTAGACACCGGCCAGGTCACATTGTCCACTGCTGATGTGATGGAGGCTCGACTCTTAGAGCCGCTACTGAATATGTTTTTATAAATATTATTCTTTGTCGCAGATGGCAGAGCAGAAAAATCATTCCAGCGTGGTGTGGGAGGATTTTACTCACAGCTTCAGTGGTGTCAGTCTGTAAAACCTGCAATGAAACCTGCCTCACCCTGTCTAAAGGAGCTGCCAGCCCACCTAAAAGCTTTCATCTGTGAGGGTTTCACAGGATTTTCAGTGTCCCATGATCTAATTGCCATTGCAGAATGCTTTTCTGTCCTGCCAAGAATAACATGCTGGGAGAAACAGAGAATCATAGTAAATCTGAGTTTCTGTCTGTTTAATTGAAAGGCAGTGAAATTTTGGTTTGCTGCCACCTCTGTCTGAAAATATGAATACTCATCATTAAGAAAACATATCTGTCTGACTTTAATTGGAGGTGAAGCGAGTGGGTGAAGTAGCTGGACTCAAGCTCACAGCGCTGTGAATATATTCTCAGCACCCAAGGCTGTAGCCTTCAGAAAGCCCCCTGAGAGATATACAGTTTATTTACTGCTTATGCAGTTGTGTGCCGTCTCTGTAGCCCACAGTGTGAGGTCTGACTGTTTTAATTATAGCTGCTGTTTTTAAAATGAAGCTGTGCATTATATTTACACCAAACACCTTCACTCTGTGAGTGTGTGTGTGTTTGTGCGCGCGTGAGCTCTTTCTCCTCAACCCTTGATTCTCGACTTTTGGCCACTTCTCCCTCCTTCTCGTCCCTGCAGCTATCCTCCTTTTTCACCTCCACCTTTTTGGTACCAGCCCACCTCCACTTCTCCTGCTCTCTTTTCCTCTCTTCAGCAGCTCTCTCCCGTTTACTCCCTCTTCTGCTTTTCACCCTCTCTTTGGAAACCAGCTTCCTCCAGGGCAAAACTCTACAGCTCACTTTGTCTCCTTGTCCGCCTCCATCTATGCACCCCTTCTTCCATCTTTCTGCTTTACCCTGTCTCTTTCACTCCTTTCATTTCTTCTGTCGGTTGAGTTTCGTCCTCTCTTTAATGCTGAGAGAATGTAGAGGAGGAGACATATAGGGAGAGAAAGGAAACTCAGCAACAGCAATCCCACCACACACAGATATGGTACCAGGAAGGTATTTAATGTGAAATGTTGGATTTGATTTGAGAAACACCACCTCTAATACACCAAATAAAAAACTTAATCTGCTGTACATATAAAGACAGAATGATTTTACCAATAACTGGTGAATAATAACAAAAGTTTTAAGTTACACTGGTTGAAAACATAGGAACCCAACACAGAGACAACTGTTTATGCATCAGCACGTGATACTTTAATAGCTTAACATTATGATAAATAAAGAGTTGTAAAGAGCTGTTGTGGTCCAGTGAATATATTGGAGAGTCAAAACATGACACATGCCACTTCACAACATGCTTTTGGACAATCCACCAAAACAACAACTGGTGAAGGTGCCCTATGATAATTAGACTCAGCAAGCAAGACTGAACTTGCCCCAGCACATCGCTCAGTATCCTTTGCATGTCAGTGTGTTAGGGGCGTAACAATGCTCCAATCCCATGGTGCGGATCACACCTGGGTTTTTGTTTTGTTCGTTTTCTTCTTTCGGGTTTCATTCAATCGTCAACTATTTGAAACATTAAATCCTATAGAGCTCTGTGCATATTCGCAACACAGATTTCATACACTTGGTAATGTCCCTGAATGCAGCACACTAGCGCTGTAACTGATAGATAGCTCACAAAAATACACCTTCTATACAGACACAACGTCTTAAATGTAAGCCTGCACACAAAGTTGCAGGTCTTATGTGATGGGAAGAAACATCACATCTACGGGATATCGCTGGCAGCAAATTTCAGAGTGGGATTGTTTTGTCATGGGTTTAAGAACCATCACACTATTTACTGTTTGTAAGCAGACTCCAGTGCTGATAGGGAGCACTACATCAGCCTTTGCATTTCAGACATACATGTAAAGAAAGGGCCCTTGTTTATGTAACTCAGATATTTATACCTGCCCATTTCTCAAGCATACTACACGTAGACTATGAGAACTAACTGTTACTATCAAATATATCAGCGGCCACAACATGCGCCATTGTTATGAGACATATCAACATTATTTGCTTCTTCTTTGCATTGTCATTATGTATTGGAGTCCATCCATGTGCTGGTAACAAAGCTGAAAATCTGTTACCACAAAGAGTGAGAATATCACAATAATCTCCTGAAGGCAAGGTTGACCTCTACCCTTACCAGTAATTAGACCCATCCCCAGTAGCAAGTAGCTCAGAACAATTTCAGGAAAGAAACACATCTGATGCTGTATTTTTGTAAATTACAAGACATGGTGTTGATATATACAACTGAAAAACAAGGATTATAAGTGATTAATATCAGATTCTTAATCTTCTAGGTAGAAAGCAAGGAGAAAAATAGAAACAGAAAAATAGAATAGCAGGAAGAGAAGGTGTCAAAGGAGGATGAATGTTAGAAAAAATGTGCCAAAAACCTTTTAAATAATCTACAGATGCTACTTAACACCTTCTGGCAGCCTGAAGAAGTCATCCTGCCGTATAAGCAAATTCAGAGATAATTGACCTCAACACAATTCTAAGTGAGAAAGGGGAGATGGGAGAGACAGAGACAGAGATTGTACCGTGGTGTGAACCACCATAGAGAGTAACTGGGAGGTAGTGTTGTCACAGTGCATAATAGTGTTGCCATCATTATCACTGGCTAGAAGAACAAAGAACAGAGAGATGGTGGGTTTCAGTGTGAAAGAGAGAGTAAGCAAGTTCACAGGCCAAAAGAGCAAGAAAGTGTGTATGTGGGCATGCGTAAGAAAGACTGTGAGGGTGACTGTGCCATTGATGAAGTGTGGAGAAGATCCGGAGAACTTACTAAACGTGTGTATCTGTCTGTGAGAGGTGACCATTTTAGTGGAAGCGGCTGCGGATCCAGGCTGGTGGCACACAAACCGGTCAGGCACAGATCTGCCTTACAAAGCTGGCAATCGCAAAATGTTACTGCGTTAAACACATTTGTCTTGACATTTATCAGCACTGTGACATTTTTCCTCTCCGTTTGTGCAACAACAAAAATGTTGTACTTCTTTGTGCGCTGCCTCCCATTCCTGTAGTAATACTTAAAGGCATTTCAGTACTTAGATTTAAATGGCAAAAAATAAAAAACACGGGACCACAAAGGAACATCTCACTGTGGATTACATTGTACAACTGCAGTAACACCTCATAACACACAATTTTGTCACATCCAATGGATCAAATATGGAATAAAAGTGATAAGAACATTAATACACCGCTGCCATTTAAGAGCTACTGTAATACTCTCTATAAATACATTTGTTCTATTTCTGAATAACTGAGACAGAGTCAGGGACAGATTAAAGCTCTCCTTGCTAAAGGGTGTTGTAAGCCTTGTTGGGCAGTTTTTTTTCCTTTGCTTTAGAATAAGGATGATGCAGTAAGCAGCTCCAGTTTAGACTGAGCGTCCACGTTCCATCCAATAAGATTATCTGTGACTGCCACCTTGCTTTGAATACACCCATGCATGGGGTTCTGCAGAGGAAGCATTTACTGGGAGCAGGGAAAGGGTTGGAAATCATTGCAATTGTCTGTAGTTTGGATAAGGCTGGCAATGATACTTATTTTCTTTTTGTCAACAAACCTCATAAAAAGACCAGAGCAAAGACATTTCCTGTGCAGTAGACCGTTACATTCAATTACTGTAGTTTCAGTTTGCAGGTGCTGAGGTCTGACTGATTGAGAAGGTGCCCCCAGCCTTATAACATGCATGAGCTACACTTCAAAAAACAAATGAGATATAAACTCAACCTTTATTTTGTGTCATGTGTTTTTCATTAATTACAACATAGTGTGGTTTATTTTCATGTTTGTCTGCAGCTGAAAACAGACCCCCAAATATTTACTATTCTGTTGATTGTGTAAAACAACAGAAGCTACATTTGGCTAATTTAAAATTTAGCTACTTGTATTAAAACTGAATTATGAATATTTGGGATTTCACTTAAAAGACAAATGTTGTTAGGAGTGAGAGCCACCGGCAGGTTAGTTTAGGTCAGAAAAGAGACAGACCAAGACACTGTTGTTTTCAAAACTATAAAAAAAAATCTGAAAAACACCAAAAACACCAGCTTTGTCCTTTCAGTTGTTCACCCACTGCAACTAATTGATGAGGAAATTAGCAGCAACATCAAAGCCAACCCGTGTGTGTGTTAGAGCAGGGTGTGAAAGTGACGCTGGATAAAAAAAACAAAATAAAAACACAGTATTGAGCTTTTCCTCCCTTCAGATCTGTGCTGATTATCCCTGCTCCGTCGCTCCCCCATCTCTCTCTTCCCTGCCCATCCCTTTCATGCTAAATGGAAGCTGTGTGTTGCTGTGTTAGAAAACTAGTCACATCCCTCTCACTCTTCTTTTTAGCCCCTCTTAGAGTCTCTCCCTCTCTTTTTCCATTTCCCACCTCTACCTTTCTCTCTGTCTATCCTTGACACTCTGTCTTTCTCTCTCCCGCTCTGCTCCCTCCAGCCTTCGTTCTGTCCACGGCGACACCCTCCACTGATTCTGCCAGAGTCATGGCCTTCAGTGCCTGACAAGAATTCAGTGCCCGTGCCTTTGTGTGTGTGCAAGTGTGTGTGAGTATCTGTGTCTTCGAGCATAGATGAAATATGAGCTGTTAAATATGAATGCTGGGTTATGTTCCGACGCTATGTAGTCACGTCACTCATGCATGGAGGGGTAGTAACAATGGGCAAGCACATATATACACACACTCACACATGGTGCTCAGTGTGTTTGACAAGTAACTGCAGAGCTTCTGTAGTATTATTCTGCATCACATTTGCCATCCATTTGTCTGTGATACATGCCAAACAGTCACACACACACACACACACACACACACACACAGGCAGGCCCTGGATTCAGGCTTCAGTGACTTTAAACCTTGCTCAGGCTGACAGTAATTTCTGCCTCCAAATTACATTCCAATGGCTTCATAAATCTGCTGCCTCCTCCTCCTCTTTCTCTTTCCCCCATCTTCCTGCCTCTCTATCTTCCCATCCCTCCTTTTCCTCTCTCCCCTTTACTCCAGCCTCACTTCATTTTTCTTGTACAAACCTCCACCGTCCTCCCTCGCTCTCTGCCTTTTGTTTCACAATCTCTCTTTCTCCTTCGCCCTCTATCACTTGTTTTCTCGTTTCCCCACACTCCTTCTTTTTGGCGCTGGCTCAGTAAATGAGAAACAGGGAGGCAGAGATGGGGAGGTTACGTGTGCGGGGTAGTTAAACAGTCACACTTGCACACATAAATCCATACAGATAGATACAAACACACCGACGTAAACACATGTATGCATACACCCACAGACGTGCTTCCATTCACAAACATATTTGTAAATACACACATACATGTCAAGTCAGACATCATAAACAGCACATTACAACTTGATTAAAAGACAAGCGTTCGTGCTGCCATATATTTTCCCTGCCTCTGAACCGTCTTGTGCAGCTGTACGTGTGCACACATACACAAACATTTACATGCATACACATGTGCACACTCTTGGTTTTTTAATGAGCGTGTTCATTTTACAGATTGTGCCTCTAGGTGAGATAATTGCCAATGTTGGACCCTGATGGCTGGTCCAAGTGTTCTCAGGCCGGTTTTCTTTATGGGCCATAGCGGGCCACGAACACACCCATCATCTCCCTCACTGCTGCTTTAACTGCTGCTCTGCTGCAGCCAAGACACACACATGCGATGAAGACTTGGGCATAATATGCAAAAACACACAATGTAGACATTAACTTGCACATTAATACTAAACACACACACACCAAGGCAGAGGCCAGTAGAGAACAATAGGGCCGTCGATAATGGTGCTCAATGGAATTCTCTCCTTCATATTAATATTCAGCAAGGTGGATGTAGAGGGAACGTGTGTCAAGAGGGACGTGTGTTCATCAACCTCACTAACACTGAGGTCAGGCAGCCACATGATTACAAACTACTCACACTTTGGTCCCCAGTCCCATAACTATTAATCCCTAGCTCCTACTTACTCACTTCCTATCTCCTAGCTCCCTACAGTGCACAGAGCAAGCACTCTGCCAAGTATCACAGCTGTCACTTTTCTTTGGTTTCCATTTTCCAAATTATTCTGCACAGACTGATGGAGCAAAGGGTGGCTGGAAATGGAAATTTGATATTGTCAATTTCCTTCCACCACCCTCTTCAGTGTTTCAAATTTGTGATAATGCAACCACGAGGTCACTTGGAGGAGAATTTGGAAAATCAGAAGACTCCATTTTCTCTGCAGTTTTTTATGAAAATGATAAAGAACATCCATGTGTGCATGTGTGGTTGGCTCTTTAATCAGAGGCTCCTTAGTCTCATTCCCATCACTGTTTCTTGAGCAAAGGTACATGTAGGTACACCTGAAGCATCAGACTGTCCTCTGTACTGTATATCTTACCTCCATCTGTAAAGGTGACTGCTAATCACGCATATAGAGCTCTGCCCACATGTCTGTTCATATGTTACCTCCATCTGTAAATCTATAAGAATATAAATCGCTTACAAGACACATGCGCACATCTGTGCACTTTTCTCTAACAGATGTGTTGCATAAGAAGTGTCCAAAATATAGGCAGTATTATTTAATTGAAGCCCTTAGTAGCCCTGAGGCTTGGTGCAGATGCATTTAGTATTTGTTTATATTTCTAAATATATTGTGTCTTTATTTGTATCTTCACAAGCCGCCTCTACAGGTGTCCCCATCTAGCAAGGAAATAGAATCCAAATATCTAATTGCCGTTGTTCAAAGGAAAGAGGAAAACAGTAAGAGCATTAGCATCCACAGTGAAAGTCACACACTGTGGTGTGCCTGTAGCTACACAGTTGTCATTGACTCGCTCACAAGAGCAGAGTGATTTCTGTCCCCCCTGAGGAATGAGACGTTCTCTTTGCTCTTTGTTCCTCAGTAAAAAAAAAATACAACAGAAAAGATGCACAGTGAAAGGGTCAGTCATAAATGTTTTTGACCTCAACAGTATATGGGTCACCAGACCAAGTGTGGAAACTGCTCTCTTTATTACTGCCATTCTTCACTACTGGCATTATGAAAGTTATGTAAAACTAGGAAGTAATTATAGGTCATTTCTAGCCACATGAGTTCATTATGTTATTTATGTAGCTCAATCTGCACAAATCACAACGGTAAGGACTGGAAAATATTTATTGTCATAAGAACGAAAGCAGTTTGTTAGCTCAGAGAGCAGAAGTAGCTGTTTGCTTTGATGAATCAGATCAGATTTTGTGGATTTTATTAAGCTGTGGATTTTTATCCACGTACTACAGGAATGTCACACTGTTACTGTATGTTTAAGGCTGCTTGGCAGACGCTTTTATCCAAAGCGACTTACAAGGAGCTAGCGCTGGGTGTCTGGCTCAGATCAATAATAGAGATGGAGTTTGAAGTGAACCTTAAGAACGTGTTTTCATTGTAGAAAAATCCCTTCTTGTCCTCATCACGGTTGAATGACGTGTGCCAATCATCTATACAATAAAACAGTTTTATAGATTCCTTGCTATTACAAGAATTTGCTGACATATTTTACACTTTCCTATTGAACAACTTAAGTGTTTCCTTTTTGACATCACCTTAGAATTGTACATCATGTCCTAATGTCACCAGAGAACAGTTACTCATTTGAGTGTGGCTTCAATCTGTTTTCACAGTATATGGACACACGAGTAATAAAGCAACTTGTAAGTATAAAAAAAAGTAAATGGAGGATAATTTATACACTTGGCTAACTTAATTCCTGTAAAATGTTCTATTACAGAGTGGTAGTCAAACTAGTCAGAATTTCCATTCATGTTTTTAACATGAGTATCTTCAGTAAAATGTAAAGAAACAATGAAAAATGCTGTGTGTTTTGTCCAATCAACAGCCCCACCACAGCCATTCAGTTTCCTCTAACATTTACAGTTAATTAACACCAACATAAAGCTATCACCAGTGAGGTTTAGGCAATTAAAAAAAATCACAACTGATGATGATTTAGCTAATTGTTTGAGCTGTAGTATATACTCATCTCCTTAATTCCTCACTTAAGGGTCATTTACTGTGGACTCTGATAACTGCCATAAGAAACGCTGTTTTTGAATTGATCTTTAATTATTATATTAATTTTAACTTTATATTATTATATTTACTTTACTGTGTCATCAAAACGTAGGTTTTGGATAGATGTCGGATATTAATAAGGAAATTACTTCTTTTGAAAAAAGATTCAAAATGTACCAAAATGCATGTTATGAAAAGATGAGTGTAACTGTTAAACTATGTCCTCCAATCACTGGTACTTCCTCTATCTCCTCCTTCCCATCATACTCCCTCTAGCTAGCGTGGCTTCTACTAATCCATTGTAAAAAAGCTTCTGACATTATCCAGAGGTTCACATATTGATGTCTAATGGGTAATGGCAGTGAGCTGGGGTAATGCTGCTGATGTTCAATATTCACATCTTGTCCAATGTGCAGACATTTTGCCTGCGGTAGAAAGATTAGTGCAGACTGTAAGAGTAGTTTTGGACCAGCATTGCAACAAACTAAGGGAACATGCTTTATAATGACGGTTACTGTTATTAGAGTTGACATCTTAATTGCGATTTTGCTTCGAAGCTACTTAAAAGCTTTGGCCTCCAAAATACTCACACAGAAACATTATTTATTATTTTAGACATCAATCAGTGAAATTCGAATAAATGCAATGAAAATTGTTATAGTACTTTGTTCATACAGCACCAAACATGAAACTGTATATATTTACACACGTACACTGTCTTTGAGTGTACGTGTGTGATCATCTCAGTTCTCCTTAAATGCCATTCCCAAACAGCGTCTATTTAGCATTCCATCCACTGTCAAGCGGTTTTCATTTCACGTTAGCCGCACTGTGTGCATGTAAATCAGTTTACTAGGCCACAAATTGGATATCAGTCTGGATTTGATTTACAAAAGGACAATTTACTTCACCACAGAGTGGCCAACTTCAGCTCATACCAAACACCTAACTGCCCCACTAAACTGCACCCAGTAAAACACATACTTTTCCATTTGTGGAACCAGTTAAAACCAAACCTAAAACAGAAACACACTTCTTCACCCTGAGTTTAGGATGAACTGTGCATAATTTATGGCCTTTTTAAATAACTTTTTGACCAAGCTGTTCTCAGCTACAACATGTGTCCTTTGAAAATGAAAATGAGGACGGCTTTATTTGTCTCTATTTGCGTTTAAGCAAACGGCATGATAATTTCCCAGTTGGCTATGTAGTCTACTTACTCTGGGATGAAGTGAACAGGCGAATGTGAGCAGCGGAGCAGTTAATGGCCTTGATGAATCTGTCTCTGTACACTCAGTATGCCTGATGAAAAACCTTATATTTCCAAAGCCAGCATTCGCTGGGGGGTTTGATTGTGCACACAAGATACAGGCACTTAGTGCGCGGTGGTTAATGAACACATCAATGCATTGTGTGGAGAAAGAAAATACACATATAACATGGAGTTACCTTAATGAGAGGTTTGTCTCCACTGGGAGCTTAGCGTTGCACATATGCAGCGTTGACCTTCAGGAAGTATTTTCATGAGGTACTTAATTTTAAATGGTATAACTGTTCTGATGGGGATAAATATTTAGCATGTACCTTTTACTATTTCATTTTGTGCCAACATTGAAACCCAACATTACATCTCAGCACTATTTAAGGGAAGCTGGGCAGAAGGTTTTTACACATGTAAGCTATTGTGCCCGTATTTGAATATTCTTTTAGTAAGACAGAAGTTCTGATGTAATTAGATCTGTACAATTACCCATCATTGTGCAGCATATTTCTTATAAATATATAGACAAAACAAGTCGGCTTGAGGGGCTTGTTAGCATTTAGGCATATATCTATGTATGACAAGTCAAGCCAGGTTCTCTGTAGACTTTATAATGGTAGTTTACTGTACCAAGATCGATATTATGAACGGAATTGGTTGGTTAAAGGTTTACCACCATGTTGTGTAATGTATTCAGACTTTGATGCAGAGACACAAGTGGGTGGTGATGAGCCAGAAATGAAGAACCCCTGCAGTAAGATATGCTGTATCTGACAGTTTCAGTTTAATCCTCCCCTAAACTGGAGAAGCTGATAAACTGACCAACAACCTATATAATGGATGATTTTCATGCATCCCTATCACACAGCTCAGTAACTCTGTTTCAAGTTTATTTACTTAGCTACATTTGACGTTGGTCCATTTTCAATAGTAACAGTAAAACTTACACACAGCACTTTCACTTCAGTTAAATAGTCTCCTAGACATTTTATGAGAGCATATAAAACTGTAATAATCCAATCATCAGCTGAACTTTAGCAATGGAAAGAATCTGTTCCCTCACTGCTGGCAGTTTAATAAAACAAAGAATGTTTTCCACTTCATGCAACAAACATTTCCAATAAAAAAAATACATAGCTTTTTAGTGCAACACATAGCCATACAAAAACTGCAGGGAGCATTATTTACTAAACCAGGAACATTTAATCCATCCTAAATCCCAAGTGAGAATTCTAATACTATTTTTGTCTTTTTTCTCTTTTCAGATTGGTGCTCGCTAGCACTCAGTCAGCTGCCCCTCTGAAGCAAACGCCAGTGAAGCCTACCTTTAGGATACTAGACTGTGTTACATTTCTTATAACCTGCGGGAGAACTGTTCACACCATCTCGCGCTACTCAGCATAGACTCCATACGGCGCACAGTGTCATCAGGCTTTGCTGCCTCTGAAGATCTGTGTGAACGGAGAAGCAAGCGATCAAAGATTTAGCAGAAGTGAGAAGGAAGGAGAAAGATATACTGGAGACTTCTGCCTGTCTCAAATATTACAGTCTGCACGAGCCAGTCTGTCCATCACAGCCTCAAAACGTGCTTATTATCGCTTATTATTATCACCGAACTGTCAACTTCATGTTGTAATAATTGCTTGAATACAACATAATAACAATATCACAACTTTCTATATAGACCATTTGTTGGATTTTTCTGAGCCTGGAAAATTTCATTTATTCTCCCCGTACTATTTATTAATTATTGACACTACCTGGCTATTTAAGGCAAGAACCATTTTTGCATGACCCACTGTGTGAGTATCCAGGATTGCTTTTAACTTCGAAGAAGGACCCTTGAGCCCTCAACCATCTTCTGACTGTCTGCCCAACTGTAGCATTTGGGTGTGGAAGGGTGGTTTCTGAATTAGGCCTCTGGATGCTTGTTGAAGATGACTTGAGTTGGCAGGCCTAAAAGCCCCTTATCCAGTGAGAGAGAGAGAGAGAGAGAGAGAGACAACTTGGCAAAAGGAGACACACACAACACACAAATGTGGATGCCGAGGCGGCTTTGAGCCATGCTGGTGTTGCTACTCGTGGAGCCCTGGAGTACAGGCTATCATCATCCCTATCATCATTCACCCAAGCTGAGGAAGATTCAACGGCCCCAAGGAACGGGGCTACACTTCTGAACAATTCAAAGACTGGAAAACTGCTTTAACACACAGAGATCCACAGTGACATCTACAATCTCACATTTAGACACATTAATACTGCGTTCCACAAATCCTTGATACAGGAAAAACAAAGCTGCAGCGGACGTGAACAGCACAGAGACGAAGCAGGTTAGCAAGCCCTCTGCACACCTCAGGTTGATCAGACCTTTCACACACATGCATACACTTCTTCTTACACTCACAGCAATCTCGCTTTCAGCTACATGATAGGAAGAAACACACACTGCTTCTGTGCTTCAGCACAGCCTTTTACTTTAGAACATGATTGAAATGTATTGGGGGGGAAAAAATGCCACAAAGGGAGAGGAAGGCGAATGCGGAGGCGAGAAAGCTGAGGCTGAGAGGGAGTGAGAAAGAGGAGGGGGTGAGGAGATGTGGGGCTTGCTGCATCTAAATGAAAAAGAGAAACTAAGTTGCCATGGAGGAGAGAAGAGGGGAGGTCTGGGCAGAAGGACTGAACCAGGGCTGATTGATCCAATCTCAGTGTGTAGGAATCGACAGACGACTGGAGAAAGCGATAGAAGGAAAAAGAGGATTAGAAAGAAAGACAGGGAACAGAGAAAGATGATGACTGCAGGGACACTTCTGTAAACAAACCTGAGAATAGGTATAATGAAAGATGATGAAGGGGAGGAGGTGATGGTGGGTGGATCGGAGAGGCAGATGACATGAAAGATAAAGATGCAGAGAGAGGAGAGCGACAATTGTAGAGAGTGAGAGAACCAGCCTGGGAGAGGAGAAGACAGAAAATCTAAGGATCATTAGGAGTATGTGTCGATAGGAAACCTTGGCATGTAGGCAAAAACACACAAACAGGTTTGTGCCAAGAGGATATTTATGAAAGGGAAGTGGAGATAGTGTGGCACTGAAGCATATGCTAGTTTATATTCATAGAGCATTCCCAATATGGTCTCAGCTCCTACCTTGACACTCCCTCTTGTGTGCATGTGCTCCTCCGCTTTACTTTTTCTGTCTGTCAAACACTAGTAATGCTTAGAAACAGTCAGATCTTAGCTAAAAAAAACAACATTTAAATAAAAAGAGAAATATAGAGCAGGTCCTCGCAAGAATTACGCAGCACACTCTTTTTCACCCTCACACCCACTCTAGATATTACTGCCGGTATTGAGCTGAGACGCTGGTTGTTGTTGATACAGATCTCTATCACATATACACACATAGATCGACACACAAGCTTTGCAGGTACACAAGTGAAGCTATTTTTACACCCATCGTACAGAAAAGACAACCAACCAATGTTTGAAACCATTCTTTGCAGCAAGCTCAGCTGATATTGGCTTCAGTCTTCACTGCCAGGAACTCATTTTTCCCCTCTCTTCCTGTGACTGACTGTCCAACTCTCCATCTGTCTCCCCGCCTCCTTCCCCCTAAGCCCCCCCCCCATCTCCCTCAGTCTCTCCTATTGTTGCCATCTCTTGTTTGCTTTGCATGAATTTTGACTATAGCCAAGGGGCAATTTTGCATCTCCTACCGAGTTCACATAAGAACACACACAGATGCAAGTGTGCACAGAAGGGGAGGGAAAAAATACTTGCCTTTAGAGGATTTGTTTATCAAATGTGCTGTCAAATCATGTCAGGCATTTCACATCAGGGCACATTTTCTAGCCTCAGGCTACCCAAAAGAAAGCATTCAAACAAGAGTGTGCCACAATGTAATTTCCACAACTTTCTCCACTATATTATTCATATTCTATAAATAGAGTGCTGTGAATGTGAGTGCACAGCGATCATTTTATCTGAATTGTAAATTTATGTTATTAATGTTGGTGTCAGGAATTCGCTAGAAGACAAATCATAAAACATCGACCAAGGAAAGTATTAATGATGCAGAAAAACACTTCGCTGTAGAACATCTCGCTAAAACATTTCTTGGGGTTTCAGGACCACTTCCATAAATAATTTACAGGAATTTCACGAACAACGACCAAAGGAAAACATGAATTATAGACACTGGTTTGTACTGAGACTTAAAAGTGTGAGAATTTTTCTTTGTGTGTTTTGGTCCTATGCTCAGAAAACATTGTTATATATATATAAAGTATAAAGTCAAAAACCTTTAAAAACTTTTACTCTCAATTCATGCATATTTTCTTTATAATTTGATTTGAGGGTTAGATATAGTGCAGTCACCACAAGTTAGGTACTGCACTTCTGTTGTCTTTAGCGCTATCAGCAGTACTGAGGGCAATTAATCTGATTTCCTTCTCCCCAATCTCTCATCCATTTTAGTTTCACGTCACTCACTCCATTTATGCTCCCTGGAAAAATTCTTCTTCACTTATTCTCCCTCCCTACAATTGTCGCTGTCCAATTTTCTCCATCTCTGTCATTCATTTGCTTTCTCTGATTCTTGAAATCCTTCTCGCCCACTCACTCCACCCCTCATCACGCTCTCTGCCTCTAAATGTCAGTTTGTCTTCTGCTTGGTTGCTCTGACCCATATAATATTGAACAACCCCTCTAAAGTACGTTTGGCTTTTGAATCCCCAAATTTTTTCCACTTACAAGATAAAAAAACTTTAAACAGCAGGTAGAAAGTATAGCACTTAAGTCTAACAATTTTAGAGACAGAGGTTAACTGTATGCTTTGTCCTGCACTCTTTATGTTAAATTATTGTCCTTTTGCCCACTCGTCTTTCTAATTTCTTCTTTGAATTTAATGAATATGATAATAAAAATATAATAATAATATCTTTGCCTCAATCAAGTTTTTCATTTCTTCTCTTTCAGTCAGAAGCTGCGCACCAACATGGCAGCTGAGAGTCTTGCTGAGCTCCGCGATTGGCTCTTTCTGCTCCTCCTGTGCCTCACCTTACTGGCTGAGGTGCTGGAGCTGGCGGCAGCAGCAATTGCCATGGAGACAGGCGAAGGAGATGAGGGCATTGTTTGTCCTTCAGTGTGCCGTTGTGATGAGGGTTTTGTCTACTGCAACGACCGTGGCCTCAGCATAATTCCTCCACTACCGTTAACAGCTGCCATCCTCTACTTGCAGAGCAACAGGCTGAGTAATGCCGGGCTGCCTTCTTCTCTGGAACGTAGTACTTCTATACGAGTGATATATCTGTACGCTAATCAGTTGGATGAATTTCCTATACATCTCCCGCCTTCATTACGAGAGCTCCATTTGCAGGATAATAACATACGAACGTTACCGCGATCTGCTTTGGCCAAGTTACCATTGCTAGAACGTTTACACCTGGATGATAACTCTATATCCACAGTTAGCATCCAGGAGAGAGCTTTTTCTGGGACTCCACGGCTTCGACTGCTGTTTCTGTCTCGAAACCACCTGTCAAGCATCCCTGCAGGCTTGCCAGCATCCTTGGAAGAGCTGCGGCTGGACGACAACAGAATCAGCACCATCCCCACACATGCTTTCCGGGGGCTCTCCTCCTTGCGACGCTTAGTCCTGGATGGAAACCTGTTGGCCAACACACGCATTGCAGATGACACTTTTTCTCGACTCTCCAATTTGACTGAGCTGTCACTGGTAAGGAATGCCCTGCAGTCACCACCAATCAACCTGCCTTCCGCACACCTTGTGCGACTCCATTTGCAAGACAATGGAATGACCCACATACCAAGAGGGGCACTGGACGGAATGCGGCGGCTTCAGAGGCTGGACCTGTCTGGAAACAATTTGACCACTCTCCCTCGAGGACTTCTGAAAGACACAGAAAGCCTGGAGATGCTACTGCTGCGAGGAAACCCTTGGTACTGCGGCTGCAACCTTCGCTGGCTCCACGCCTGGCTGCACAGTCGGGGATCAGCAGTGACAGTAAGGGGTCTGACTTGTCAGGGTCCTGAGCCTGTAAGGGGCCAGAGTCTCAGAGATCTAACCTCCCTACTGGAGCAGTGTGAAGGTCCCCCTCCTGGTCCCAGTACCGGAGTTGGGGTGAACCAAGCAGAAAAAGATGTAGGAGGTGACAATGGTGTTGGAAGGGACCAAGCAGTGGCTTCAGTCCCCCATGGCACCACCACCACCACCTCTTTACTGGTTCCAACACAAGGCTCCCTCTTCACACTAAGAGCCAAGCGGCCGGGCCTTGTGATGCCTCTGCCTCCAGGTGAAGGGGGGCAGGTACCAGGAGAGGCCTTAGAGCTGACTGTAAAACCTCTCTCTTCAGACAGTGTACTGGTGAGTTGGTTGTGCCCGCAGCCAGCACCCTCCTTCCGGCTGTCATGGCTGAGGTTGGGTAGCAGTGCAGCTCTTGGTTCAATAACAGAAACTCTGGTTCCTGGGGAGAGGAGGCAGTACCTCCTTACCCAGCTCACCCCACGCTCCCATTACCTCATTTGCCTGCTGCCACTACATCAGGACCACTCCTTTGGGGGTTCCAGCATGGGTTTATCACGAGTTGGCAGCATGGACACGGACAGTAAAGACTCTGCCCCAGCCTGTGCTCAGATAGAGACGGGAGAGGCTCTAGTCAGCTCAGGAGGGGAGGGTTCAGATAAAGAGGGACAGGACTCAGAGCTAACAGCATTGCCACTGGCTGGAATCATTGGGGGTGCCACAGCATTGGTAAGTCTGCTGTTGATCTTTGGCATCTTCTGCTGGTATGGACAGAGGGCAGGTTACATGTCTGGGGACTCAGGTTCATACAGCAGGGGCCGAGGTGGAAAACATCATGATGACTATGTAGAGTCAGGCACCAAGAAAGACACTTCCATCTTAGAGATTAGGGCACCTCCTGCAGGGTTTCAGATGACAGCTATGGCCCATCAGCCCCTGCAGCCTAAGCTGGAGGATGTCACCTACATCCACACCATTTTTCCCTCCTCCTCCTCTTCCTCCCAAGCTAATGGGACCTACCGGAGCAGTCACGGAGCTGGCAGCCTCAATGGCACCATCCTCAGCCAAACCAACCATCATCATGTTACTTATGGTACCAATCGTGGCTACAGAGAGGGTGGCATCCCAGACATAGATTATGCCTACACGTGATGATATAGGGACACTATCTGGTTTGGTCTGGTCACATTTTGTCCTTGGTTTCCAAAGTACCCTCTGTGCCTCTGCTGGTTCAATTCTAATTGGTTTGCTAAGTAGAAAAGACTGATTTCAGCTATGTGTATGTTGATCGGACATTGCTATTGAGTGACAGAAGTAACAGTCCTACTATACTCTACTACTGTATGCTACGTTATACAGTGGGCCCTTCTTCAGCACTTACTTCTAGTTATAAATGGTTACGTTTTCTCTTTTGGATATCTCAGTGTCTTTCAAACCTACTGTTCTTCTCAGCTCATAGTAATACACAGTAACTTATTTGAGGTTGATAAACTAGGCTTAGCTGATTTAGCAGGAGATATATTTATAATATGAGGAAAAGGCACTTGATGTGTATAGAGATAGCTCTCATATCTTCCTACCAACTGTAAGCTCTGTGCTGTATAGATAAAAGGGATGACAGAAGGAGAAATCAATGGTTGTTAAAACTCACAGATGACAATGCACCATGGTTGACATGAAAAGATGCGTTCCTAGCCCCCTCCCTTCCAGTGGTTTACTCTCATCTTGTTTAATTTTTCCTCCTTTCCGCCTCTTCTTTTTTTTTTGGCTGAGGCTCTTTCCTTTTATTTCTCTCGTGTCTTTTGTGGTGCCGTGAGCAGAGGATGACTTTGTTCTCGCCAAGGGAGCTTACAGCAGTGATAACAGTCCTGACAGAGACGAGAGACACAAACCACAGCATGGGGAGACTAATGAGAGGGAGAGAGAGAGAAGTGGGGGTGATGGATAGATAGATGGAAGGAGATGGAGAACTTAAGAGAAGACAAGGGTAGGGAAAGGGGTGCTGGAGACGCTGAGAGAGGTGTGCTGGATTAAGAAGAGCGAGGACAGAAAAGAAAAAGAAAAAAGGAAGATAAGTGAAAAAAGGGCGTGTGACAAATGCAGCGGCGGGAGGTAAAAAAACAGACAAAAGGAAAAGAAGACGAGGGGATTGAAGAGAGTGCAGACGGAGTAAAGAAGAGGGGTGACAACTGGAATAATGTGACATCGTCATCTAAAAATGGCTCAAGTTCTAGCCACAGCGCATTCATTGCTGCTCTCTGCAAATGCCTAATTGATAACAGACTGCACATTTTCTTCAAGCACTGATGTTTTTATTTGTTTATCATTACAAGTCAAAAGACACATTATAAAATACTTTTGGGCAGTTACTTTCCTCCCCTTGTATTGTTTATCATCATCAAAACACACTCCCATTTGCACGCTATATATAGTCATTTCAAAAATTTGAATAGGACAAATAGAGAAAGAAAGCAATGACAAGACAATCAGAGACGGCAGAACAAAAGTCACCGTTTCAAAATCTGCAAAATGTTCTGCATATACCAAATTTCAAAAGTGGCCTGGTCCCATTATTAAATTACATTTGCAAATTAAAAGACAAAATCCCAATCACACATCTTGTAATAGTAACCCATTATCTTCTAGAGGCTGGTTAAAATTATTTAAATGAAAATAAGCAGCTAATAATTTTGGGTGGAAGTCAGAGCTACTCTGCTAATTATTCTTTGCTAAAATTCACTTTTATTTAAAAACATGTGATTGTTGCATTTGTATATTAAGGAGAGAATCATTGGGCAATTTGAAGAAAGTACAAGTTTTATTTTGTAATATTAATACATAGTAATGATAAAGTACTTTGGATATATTGAGGATATACTGATTAGGAAACGTATTATTGATAAAATTATTAGATATACTTAAGACACAAATTTTATAAAATCTACCGAATTAAACAGCATGGCCAAATTTCT
Organism: Microctenopoma stevenorrisi; assembly: GCA_032270685.1. Classification (NCBI taxonomy): domain Eukaryota; kingdom Metazoa; phylum Chordata; class Actinopteri; order Anabantiformes; family Anabantidae; genus Microctenopoma; species Microctenopoma stevenorrisi. The sequence continues at coordinate 12,026,143 of JAUMTR010000002.1, forward strand.
GGATTGCTGACAGTCAATTGATTAACATTTCATTAAAAACTACTAATATTAGTCATATTCCTGGCAAAAGGTTTTCTTTCAGAATTCAGAGTAATTTCAATTCAGAGTATTTTCTGCTTTCGTAGTTTTAATGTTATTTTGTTTGTTTGGATGAAATTTAAAGATAGTACCCCAGGCAGGAAACTGTGATTTAAATCAAACTATTCATTGGAAAATCAAACAGTAACCAGAAGATTAAACAATGGCAAACATTATTTGTTGCAGTCAAACCCTACATGATGACATTTTAGGTGGTATAAGCCACACGCAAAACTTGGATAAAAATTAAAAATATTAGTTGACTCAGGTCTCAAGTTTTATAGGCCTTAGTATAGAATGGTTCTGTTAACAGGGATCACAGCCTGACCGCTACACTGTGCAGTTCAACCTTCTGACTGCTTTTCAGCTACCCTAGTATACTTTAAAGGAGGAGGAACTTCAAAGGAAAGCTCTAACAAACAGCCAGAGATTAAGAAAGGAAGAGGAGAGGGTAGAGAGAGTAAGATAATAAAGTGAGGCCGTAGAGGAGAGGAGAGGGAGGGGTTGATTTAGATAGAGTCCCTAACTGTTGAAGCCCATTCTTACTTTCAGTAGCTCTCTTTGTCTTTTCCAGCCTGTGTTACTGTGCACCAGTAATACTGGAGGAGCTCCGGTGTGGGTTTTCACCATTTTATGTATGCTTTTGTTTGTTTTTCTTTTTTATACGCACTGAAGCTTCCTTTTACTCTGTGTAGAAAATCCTTTTCCTTCATAAATGTCACCTCTGGATGTGATAATGTATAAACATAAAAATGGGTGAAAACTCTATTCCTTATATTGGTCTGTTGTCTTTTTTCTACGCAGATGAATAAAGACTTCTAAAAGGAAAAACAGTTTCATGAGTTCTGTGGGGGGGGGGTGTTTATTGAATCTGAAACAATGGGTGGAGATAATAATGCACTGGAATATCTCAAAAATCTTATAAAAATCAATGGGAAGTTCAGATTATTAACATGATTTATGCCAAGACAGAGCGGCCTCGTTAAATCACACACAGTGGATGAATTCATCAGCTGCTACAAGCGCCGAATCAATTTGGAAGAATCTGCAAGCCAAGGGGAGACACGTCTTCTTATCTTGGGACGTTAGTGTGTACAGTAAGTGTTTGTTTGCATGATTCACTAAGTGACACGAGAGACTGTGTCTGTGTTCTATAGATGTCTTTATGTTTTGTGCTCCTACATTTTGACGAAGACATGCCTCTGATTCTAAATGAGTGCTAATGCTTGTGTAAGCATGGATCAATATAACGAACAGGGAGTGTATAAGTGTCCGTCTTGGAGTAACTCCTGGTGATTGGTGTTTGTGAAGGAGGGAGTCTGATGCATTGCACATGCTATAGATATATTAAGTTTCTTGTGCAGTTTATAATGACCCCATGTGAGAGGGAGACATGCAAACTTCATAGAATATTTATTCTAAGGATCTGTGATTATAAGTGTGTCTGTGTCAACACATACTGTAAATCGGATTCAGCTGTACCTCCATGTCTGTGCTCTTAACTACAATGTCCTGAACTTCCATTGGTCATTATGGCATCCTTTCACAGTCAGAATCCATTATCTAACATCTAGCCCTCTAGCTTAACTAGACTACCACATACTACACCCCACAAAGTTATTATACTCGGAGACTCAGGCATGTCTGTTGACTTTGAATAAACAGGATCAAAGTGAAAATTATATGCATGCTTCCAATAAGAAGTTAAAACTAGCGTACCATCCAAAACTTTATTACACAATGAGGAAAAGATGTATACTCTATATATTAGCCAGAAAAAATTCTGGTTGTCATGATTAAACTTCCAGATAACCTCACCTAGGTGACTACTTTTCACCAACATAGAAAATAATGGACTTAAGGATTTAAAACATGCTACACATACAAAAATCTTCAGTTTCAGCACCTAAATTTGCAGCTGCAGTTTCTTCATCACATCACTGTTAAGAAGGTATAACTGGTATAACTGCATGGTACAGTAAAGTGTCTCCCAGTGTATGCATGCATTATTAGTTTCTTTAGCAAAAGGTCAATGCATTCCTCTAAATCCAAGTATGCAGACCTCTCCACTATTTGCACACTTTATTGTTTTAATACAATTTGAAATACTATAATTAAACGGTTATTTTTGCATTTAAATGCACACTTAAAAACCAAGAAAAGAAAATACTTTACCTGGCAGACGCTTTTATCCACAGTGACTTACAACTAACTACACCCCCAGCTACTCCGTGGGTAAATCTCAAGCATCTCAGATAGATTTGGGTGGTTTATTCTATGCTCCCAGACTTTCCTGATCCTCTCTAGCTCCATTAGATCAATAGGAAGGATCTTCATCAAACTGCTGTCTTCTGGTCTGACACTGATCATTTTGAAACTCTAGAGCATGTTTTCTTTAATGACTTCTCTACATTTGGCTAAATTCATTCTTCCCTCAATTATGAAGGAGGATCTCCCTGTCCCTGCTGAGGTTTGTCTGAAAGGTCAAGAGTAGGAAAAGTTCAGGTGGGTTCTAACATATTTCATTTCACAAATATTGTGGCCACTGTGCTCCTCGGAACATTCACGTTTTAGAAATGGTATGTATACCTTTTTTCCTGTGCCTACAACCCATTGAGCTACTAGGCCACTTTTTTTGGAAGCTGTGCGTTGATTTGCATATGCACAGCCTAAACATACCAGCAAGTTTAACTCTGGAATTAAAAGCAGAAAAAAACCCAAAACAAATTAACGTTTTCAAGTGGTCCAGTCAATGTCCAGACATAAATCTGACAGAGATGTTGTGGCATGACCTTAAACAGGCCGTTCATGCTTGAAAACACTCCAATGCTGAATTAAAACAATTCTGCAAAGACAAGTGGGCCAAAATTCTCCACAGTGAGGTGAACGACTCATTCACAGTTGATTGCATTAGCTGCCTCCAAAAGTCGCCCAATTAGTTATTAGGTTCAGAGGGCAGAGCACACTTTTACAGCACTGCAGCTGGACATACACCTGTACACCTGAGTGACAGGGAACTGGAGGTCTTGAAGGACTACAGTGGAGATGGATAAACAATAACACATATCTGCTTACACAAGAACACTGAGAGAAACTAGTGAAATATTTCAGAGGCATGAAATGATACAGCAACAACAACAACATTAGGCCGCGGTGGTCTGAATTCCTATGTAGCAAGGGGTGGATAAGACATCACTGCAATAAACAAGACAGCAAACTAAGACAGGCCCCAGGAGATTATAACAACACCAACTGTACAATTTTGGCTTCATATCAGAGAGCACTTTGGTGCCACTGTATGACGCCTCAAGTGAGAAAGCAAGGAAGGAAACCCTTCCAAGAGAAGTTCTGCTGTACCACAGTGAGCCGTGTACAAGATAATAACCAAATCGTCCTTGTATTGCAGTTGTCCTTGATTTAATTACCTGACCTTGTGTGTTTTATCTTTTAATTTTGCTTAATTATGAGTCTGTTTACCACTGGCTATTTATAACCTGTAAAGGCGCATCTGAAATTGAACTAAATTAAAGGCACTTATTTGGCTATTTCATTCATAATGTGTCCTAGACTAACATTAAGTGAGAAATTCCTTTTCTTCACAATCAACCACCAGTTTCATTTCATTCCTCCATCAGCAACTGTGAAGAGAAACAGTGCTGAGCTCCCGCTGGATATGTTCTTCCAGAGCTCACAGCCTTCACTCATGGTCGGCTTACTGCCCACCTCTGCAGGGCTACACTCTGGACTACACAGAGACCTCAGCACTTGTAGTTATGGCAACTTGTTAATTCCCCTGGAGTACTGACACTCAGCTTTTCTTCAGCAAAGGCAGACACAACACAGCAAAAAAAACGTAAAAAATTCCAAGAGCATGGTAAATTATTCACAACTTAATGGTGATAGCAGAGGTCAGGCAAACACACACACAATGTCCTGACGAATATTTCATTCATTTGATGGCAACATCCAAGCTCAAAGATGGAAAAACAGAAATGACATAAAGTCAGAGTCAAAAAATCTTAATAAACTCATTTATTAAAAAAATACATACAATGAATACTACCTAAAATATATAAGAAATACGTTATACAGTAATTTGCTGCAAATGAAACAAAGGGAACATAACAAGGCTTTTAATTTAGATCTGAAGGTGATCAGAGTTAGGGTACATTTAAGGTTATCAGGAAGTTGCATTTGTCTACAAGCAGCATCAGAGAGCCTACCTGGGTTTACTTTTCAGTGAAGACCAGAGAGACATTTCGCTCAGTAATTTCTGAACTATCATCTATTATCTTATTATCTATTATAATAAAATCTATTTGGTAAGTAACTAGAAGTCAGAGTAAAGGTTGACGAACAGGAGTAATGTACTCAAAACTGCGGAAGCAGCATTAAATGAACAACATTGTTGTGAAGACCAGAATTTCGCTGAAGAGTAAAGGTAGGCTCTCTGATGCGGCTTGTAAACAAATCCAACTTACTGATGACCTTAAATGTACCCTAACTTCGACCACCTTTAGATCTAAATTAAAAGCTCTGTTGTTCTCCAAGTATTGTAAGTGAACTTTTTCCCCCTTTGTTTTATTTGCAGCAAATTACTGTTAATCAGAAGCACACTTTGCTAAATCATCATAAGCATCTTTTTTAATTATTAAAAAATGTATTTGGACAACCTCTTGAGGAGGACTCCTTCACTGTGCCCACACCAACAAAGGATGTACAGAGATAATAGGCTCACTTCTGCACATACACACCACAAACCCATCACATGCTGTTGTTCTTGCAGAAGACACAGTAAGTAAGGGGTGTAATAAATCGCTTCGCGGCTTGACATTACTGTGATTAAGTTATCCCTTGGATCTCAATACATCATAGTGTCCTTGATATTTTCATGACAGACAAATCTTCAGTTTACTTAATACACATTGACCACAGAAATGCCCTTGCTCATGTACTAAAAAGAAATGTGTCTGCAAAATGTTGTGCTTTTATCAACTAGAAAAAGTGTAATTTACCAGTCAGATAAATCTATAACCAAAAAAAGAACAGTACATTTGTAGGCTACAACCAGATGTTCATTCTCTGGACCAGCATCGAGAACCTTCTTTTGATCGGTAAAAGCTTGCCGTATGCAACCAAATGCACTAAATCCATCGCGGTCCACTTTCAGTACACGTCATATAACCTACAAGCTGATGCATCAACTGATCAACCTGCCTATCAGTCTGGCTCCAACCAGGGCTGCTTGTTCCACACGTGGACAAAGGCAACAACAGGATAAGTGGATAAATAGCTCCTATAAATAGTCTTGTCATTTCCTAAGCTCTGATAATGCAGCAGGGCCAACAGCACACGCATCGGGCACCACTTCACAACAACGCCTGACAGATCGCAATTACAAGATGGTAATTGTGTGCTGTGTGTACTCCCTGTACTCTCTGCGTGTCTGTGTATGTGATTATGTGACAAAAGCGTTGTCTGTGATGAGGACATGTGAGCAGACAATGAGGGCCCCTTGTATTTGCTGGTAGAGAGAGGGGAAGAAGAGTCAGGGTTGGTTTAAAGCCCATTTTGGAGGTTACATTGATATATCCTTTGTACTTTGTTCACTAAGCTATGATTATAAAGATGAGAGAAAATGAAGGCTTATTGTCAGACTGTATTATACTTTATTATTCAAATAGCACTGCCTACAATGAGGATAATCTTTCCCCAATGTGCTTTTAATTTCCATATCTAATTTTTTCCTCATTTCGTTTTGTGTGTTCAGTTCCAGTCAAAATTATTTGCACAGCTGGTTCAGTGAAACAGGGTTGAATTCAAATGTCACAAGTCTAAATGAAAAACATCAATCATCGAAGGTTGATAAACTCATTAAAAAAGCCATTTATCAGGTGAATGTGATAGTACTTAGCATCTGTTTTTTTAACTGTTCAAGTATTTGACCTGAGCAGCCAAGGACACTGGATTCACAGCCAAAGACTTAATGCTGGGCTGATTACTCATCTGGCACTAAAACCAATATTTGAAAAAAAGGCCAGGCGGTACACTATTATTGTCATAAAGAACTGAGAACGCAAACGATTACAGCGATACTAAGGACTGAATTAAGTGAGACAGAACAGAAAATTGAACTCTGCCCTACACAAGCGAAGACACAAGTTTGGCAGCTGGCTGTTTTACAGCCTGCGCGTTATTGTCACACTGTCAGACTTGCTTTGCACATAATCAACTGCTCTGGTCACATTTTGTCAGCACTTTTTGATATCTAATAGCTTAAGTATCCTTCAAATGAACCATTTGTTAGATTATCTAGGAGCATCAGACTCCTTATTTTCAGGATTGTTGTTATTAAAGCACATGGACTGGCATCAGCTTTAATCTCTAATGCCTAACTTGACACCCAGATATCTTAGATCCTCAGACAAGTTACATTCAATTCAAAAAACTTTATTTGTCCCTGACGGGCAATTTTAGGCACAAAGAGCAGTGTTGCACAAACACAGTAATTAAACTATAGACAATGAATAATAAACAATTATCAATATATACTGTACATAAGGTGCCAGTGGGCATAGGAGTAACCAATGGAACATAGAAGAACTGGAAGATGTAGCTGAATGAGCAGTGACTTGTCCATCAGCAGTATACCATGAATAAGAATATTCATGTGAATACAGAAGAAAGTCATAGTCATAATGCATTGCAAACTGTAAATAAATATGGTGCATGAGAAGAGTTAGATTATAGTTCTGTAGCAGGACTAATGAAATGTCCATCTGCAAAGAAAATTATCTATTAGGCAGGAGGGTAGGGCTCACCTTTTCTTTTCCCCCTAATAAACATACGCATTAAACCGAGAACTTGCAAAATCTTTTTCTTGTGTCTAGAGTCGCACCATTTGTCTTATCTTCTCTGTAGTTTGTTGTTGTAAACCCTTTTCCCCCTAAATATCACCAGCCTGTGTTCATAAATGACACTGCAAATGGCACTCATGATGCCAGCTGCTGTTTGTGCAGTGTTTCCCATATATTCATTCATTTGTGGCAGCTCGCCACAATATCAGCACTGACCGCCATATATTGATTGCATTTATTTATTTATTTATTTATTTATAATGTTTGAAAGATCTCATTTCATTGCAGCGCTTCAACGCATTGATTACCTTTCTCTCACGCTGACACACACACACACACACACAGAGAACAGACTATGAGCATATCGTCAGTACATGCCCCAGCACCAAGTTATTAGCATATAAGAGGCTCGCTTCTAAGCATAGCGAAGATCGCGATAGAATACACCTGCACTGTTGAGGGTAAGCTGTATCTCATAACTGCTTGTTCATGTGTAGAAGGTCGTTGATTATTAATGTTGATTATTTTATCAATTACCAGTGTGACGTTCTGTTACGGTGCAATGATGTTCATATACACACCGAGAAATAAACTGCAGTTTTCAGTGCACCATGTGCCAATGTGAACTTGACCTTCCGTGAAATAACATCTGTAAAGGCTGTAACTACGTTTTTTCTTTCTTTTGTTAAGATATTGTGTATGACCTGCTGTTCTCTTTCCCCGTCTGCTGTGATTGCTGTGGCTTCTCAAGTGGACTTGAAGTAAACAAAATCACTATGTTATTAATTCTGTTTGAGCTTTTTGAGAAATCCTACCACTGACCTGTGTTTATGAGCTCTTCCTCGGTTTCAATATGAATCTTGGAGGTCTCACTGCTCAGGAGCTGACTTTGTAATAAGCTGCTGTCATAGTAAATCAGATGCTTGATACATGCAGATTGTGGCAGCAAATTCAATGACATCTGCAGACCGCTTTTGCACAACATTTTATTCAGTCATTTTTTTGGACGGAGATCATGCCAGTATAAGGATGCAGAAATAAAAATGCTATGTGGGCTGCCATTGGGTATCATCACTAGAAATAGGGATACACACATTGCCTTCACAGGGGTTGATGCTTTCCCAAAGAAGCACATGTGCTCAGCAAAACAACTTCTATAAATAAAATAAATGTTTGATTTCTCCAGACCTGTATGAAATTTGTTTGTTTGTATAATGATTTTGTGGCTGTAGTCTTCAATACTATTCAACTGTGTTGCATTACACTAAGAGGAATTTATTTTACCACATTTATATCAATAAAGTCAGGACAATGAGAAATACAAGATCTAGCTTTGTTAATTAATTTCTACAAGAGCAAAGTCAAAACACAGACAGAAGATCTCCTTTAAATTAAATATAAAATCTTCACACAATAAGCGCAGACATTAATCATTGCGTAACGTTTAAATAGAAAAGCAATAATTGTTAGTGACTGATTTCTATATTTTACATTCAGAATCTACTATCTACTGCTGATGTGATTCACTCCTGGGCAGGTACCTACTGCTGATTTAGAAGTGTAAGACTGCTGCATCTGTCAGCTCACCACTTACTAAGTTTTTACATAGTGTCACACGCATAAAGTTTTTGCTTTAAAGATGCTGATTGAATTCAGCAATTAGCCAACAAGCTTTCTTTGGTTAGCACTTAGCAAAGGTAACCTGAGCACTGCCATCAGTCCAAATCATTTTTCACATTCACACACTCTAATCTTTAGTCGCATTTGCAAGTGAAATGGCTGCACTGTTTAGCTCTGCTACAGATGTGGTTGGATGACGTCGTACAACCTCATTTGGTTAAAGCATACTAAACTCTTAATCTATCAATCGCTTAGCCAAAATAGTGAAATTCTCCCACGGTGCTTTAGCACTGAGAAAATGGCAAAACTAACTCCATTAATGGCTTCTCATTCATCCGAAGCCCCATCAGCAGATCACCTCCAAGTGTCCCAAGAGTCACAACTAACAAACCAATACATTTGAACGCCGTACTCATCTTGATGACAGAAGCTCTGATGGGCCAAGTGCTGATGATGGAGCTGACTCCTTTTCTCTTTTACCCCCTCATTCACTCTCTCTTTCCATCTCCTACATCGCCCCAATCAGGCTAATGAGGCTCGCACTTCCTCCATCCCTTCCTGCACGCTAAAGTGGCAATTGATTGGAGGGGTGGGAAAGCTTTTAACAAGGGAGGGGTGAAGAGAAATAATTAGCACAAATGAGCTTTTCTGCAAACTCCTTCATTTTGGCTTTTCTTTTTCTGTTTATTTACTGACCTGGACAACATTAGGGATTAACTCTCCAAGGGCATGTTAACTTCTCAATGTCAGGGTGTAAATCAATCTGAAGTTGTAAACTGGGGCCTGTTTGTCCAGTGCAAATGTTTCACTCCTCTCAGATCACAGCCCTGTAATAATGTCTAAATGGAAGTGAAAGAAGGAGTGTGAGAGAAGAGGAGAGGACTAAACTCTGGAGACACACAAACCAGCAGTAGAGCTTTTCTTCCGTCTTCCTACTCAAATTGAGACACAAACTAGACATTGGAGCATCCCACTGAAAGTTAGGGCACTGAACCTTGAAAGCTAAAAATTTTTAGTACACAGAGAGCATTAATGTCGCTGCCCAAATGACCAGTAAAGTGGTCTTTCTGACAGTTGTACCGTAATTAACTCAGACAGATCTGGACTGGAAAAACTAGAGCAGCAGCACTGTCTAAATTCACGCTACAGTCAATTCACAGAGCTTTTGCAGCCTCTTAACTTCGCCACTGGTAAAGACACAAATACAAGAGGACAGGGTGGACACAACCCCAAGACTTCACTGCTGTAATAAAAAATTTGTGATACAAGAATCAAGAATTAAGCTAGTAAGAAATGAGGGTCAGCAGTGTGCATGTAGGCAAAGAGCAAAGAGACTAGAAAAAATCTACAGCTAAACATAAAACAAAATGTCAGTCACAAGCCATATAAAAGCTCCTTTTGAACTGAATCTGAAGTAGACTGATTCCTAACAGTGGTGGAGCTCAGATCATTTAAAATCTTAAAAGATATGAAATATGCCTGCAGCCTTTCATTTATTTTACCATCAAACACAAGCCACTTCAAGAGGGCGTGGAGTAGTAATTTTCTATTCATTTGATATGTATTTTTAAATCATCAGGAGGATTTATAGAAAATCCTCAAAACAAATACAGAGGGAAATTGCTATGGCTTAAAGATCAGCTCTCTCCAGAAGTATTATTACTGTACAGGGACCACTGTAATTATACCATGGTGGCAGGCCATTCAACTAACACAAAAGATTCCAATTTAATTTGAAATTTTACACTAATAATACTAAAAAAACTTGTTTAACACATTAAGCTTACATAAAGTCCTGTCTTCACCTTCAGCAGTAAGATAAATATTGAAGAACACTTATGATTGACACTGTGTGTACACATTAAATCCAGTAACTTCTAAGGTCTTCAGATGTGTTAGTCACTGCTTTTTGTGCCTATGATTTAAACTCGACACCCACTGGTTTTGCACTAATGCTTAAATTTATCCTAAAACCCTCAGCAGAAGGAAGGAGGCCAAAGACTAGGGAGCATCAGAGACACTATCCAGGATGAAATATCAAAGATCCATGAGTATATCAGGAAGATGGCCTCATCGTGTAAGGAGAAACCTCTATTGTTAGTAAATGTTGCTTACATAAAGCAAGCAATGTAATGCCTGTCGTGACATCTACCATTTCTTAATCTGTTTCATTATTTGTTTCCGTGTTACCAGACTAATTTCCTCACTTTTCCCAATATTCCTCAGATATCTAATCGTTAAATGGCCTTCATCATCTCACTCTATTATACAAAGGTCACATAAGAAATGTGTTGCATACAATCATCCTGTGTTCCACCTGCTCAGTGAGACCATTTGTCTGCCTTTTATGAGCTTAGTACCTGCCTGATTCATGTATCCGCATTATTCAGTGGTGAAAAGTAACAATGAACAAATATCAATCAAGAATTATTCTTTTCTCACTGCAGTAATCCAGCAGTAGTTTTCATATAGTGCCAATTTTATTTGTTTCACTGTCATGAACAAGCTAAAAAACCAACCTTATTCTATGTAAGAGTAAAGCCTTTGGGAATGTATTGGAAAAAAATTTAGATGAGAGACTGAGAGCAACCAGCTCCTCTTCTTCGCCTATCTGTGGAGTACTGTGTGTGGGTCCTCTACCACCTGCAATGTTGTGGTACCCAACAGGGACTTCTCAGCAGGCAATGAGAGGATAATGCAACAGACTGTTTGACAGACTTTAAATTAAATTTGCTGCCTGTTTTATTACACACTCATAAACTCTGTTGTGAGTGACTGATAGTGTTTTGTGTTTTTTCCACTTCTGCACAGCCACTTTCTGCCATGAGGTAACAAACTCATGTTGCAGATACCCAATATTAAAAGACTCAGGTCTGAATTAAAGAGAGCGCAGACATGTCTTGATGGCAGGACAGAGAACACTGCAGACATTTTAGATAGCAGAGAATGATAGAAAATGATGGTAAGTTTATGGATGAGTATGTAACCACATTATGATATTAAATAACTGCTCTGCTGCAGCTTTACTGGACTTACTGTGGTGTGACTGGGTCGGAAGATATATTTATTATGGTGTGATGTGCATCAACACCATCTCTCCATATTAAGATAAGTTTATTTGTCCTGTTTTGGGAGATTTGTTATAGTGCTCTTTTAAATTTAGTGTAAATTTTGCAGTATTATTTGTGATACACCACATACACACAGCCCTACCTATCTCTCCTCTTGCCTACTTTTAAACATATAGATCGGACCTACTCTGATCTTCTTTAACACGTTTGTGTCAACCCTTCACAATACAAATCCCTTTTTCACCACAAAAAGAAAAGAATAACAGGTTAATGTCTTTATTTGGCACAGTGTGCTCGATGCTCCGCCACAGTGATTTATTCCAAGTTCAGGAGCTGGTGAAGTGGAGAGGTGGTCATGGCAGGACAAAGTTTTGACAGCTTATCATATTTATTCTGAAATTGAATCAGCATCAGCAATGCCAATTTGCCTCTGTAAGTGCTTGTGTGTACAGACAGTTGACGGGCATATTGTGAGAATGTGTCCATTAGCACTGCTTCACAAAACACGCAGTCAGCGCAGTGGGGATACTGCTATAGGAACTAGAGCTACGGAAGTGCAGTTACTACAGCAGGGAGAAACAGTGCAGTTCATGAGTGATCTGTAAGACTTGTGCTTCAAAACAGTAGTAAAAGAGCATAACATTCTCAGTAAACAATGCAACTCTAGATTAATTAACGTTTACAGAGATAGAAAGGTCAGCTGAGATGAGAAAGAGGAACATTTTTTATATCATATTAATTTAAGAACCCCTAAACTAAACACATACACAAAAGCACGCTTCCGTTTATTTTATACTGTTTTGAGGCTTTCGCAGAACACACACGTAAAATATTCATCTGTAATAGCAAACTTGACATTTTGCATCTTGTAATATCAGCCAGTCCTAAGAGGAGCTGACAAGAGCTCTAGGGTAGATGTATGGTAACTGCAGCAAAGGGAGATAGAGTGCACACGTTGCTGGGCCTGTGGGACCTCAGCAGCATGAGCGGCCTCTGCTCTGGGCTTTCCATCACCTCCTCAGACCCCTGTTACTACCAGGGAGGCTGGGTGGATCACAACAACTTGCCTCCCCTGATTAAAACCTAAGTGACTTGATGACAAGGTGGAATAATGGCAGCTTTGGAGCCATTCATTTCTCAAACAGGAAAAAAAAAGACAACAGCTGTCTATAACTTTATTATTCTCTATGAAAGGCAACAATATAGACAACCTCAAAACAAACAGACTATCAACAGCTTAAGCACCAGAGACTGGGACAGATACTGTGGTATTCAAAGTGAAAAAAAATCACTTGGCCTGATGCTTGAAAATCCTTTTTAAAGTATTTAGGCATGCAAAGATTAGGCATTCCCACTGTGTGTCCTCTGTCACTCCAGTTCACGTCTGACAAACAATTCTAGTCTTTCTGCAGTATTTTAGAACAAGTGGAGACTATAGACAATGTAGCAGCATGGCAGGGATGTCTGCCAGGCGCCGAGCACAGCACCATTTTTTAAAGCCAGCTAAGAATCAGTGAAGCCACATATTAGAGATTGTGACAATGTACGACTGTAGGTTAATACTCCTGTAAGGTGATCTATCTGCAGAGGAAAGGTTTCACCTGTTTTATCCTCTTAAAATGACCAAACAAGAAAACTGTGCACACCCCTCTCACCTTTCTCCACCAGCTGGTATACTCAGGGTCCCACACAGTTCACTCATCTCTTCCCAACAGCCCAGTCCCTTCATCCTCTATATCCCCAAAGCTACAAAACCTGCACCACTACACACATCGGTCATCATCCACCATGGATTTTCCTGGAATCAATAAAAGATGCTCCAAGGCTGGGGTAAATTTATATTGTATTCCATGGAAACATCCAAGTTCAAAAAGCACTGATATTCAATTATTGATTAATATTCCATGCATCAATCCTCATATAGTGCATTGAAATATGAAAAATTTTAGATGATGACGTCACTTAAAGCATTTATTTGTTTCAGACTCAGGTGGAACAACTAAAAATGTGTAAGGTGTCTAATGTTATAGTAATAGTAATAGTTTGGGTTGTAATATTTCAGACCAGTGTGTACTAACGGATGTGTTTCTTCTCTAATACTCTAAGTAGATGATAGGATAGATTTACACTGCATAAAATGTCATGTGACTTTAAAAAGCGTCTGCTTCTGACTTTTCAACCCACATCCAACTTTTTTATTATTATTCCTGATGCCTGATTATTCAGGCTTTGGGGTCTGGTTAGAATCTCTAAAACGTTTTTGCCATTAGTCATAACCAGCTAGTTTGTCAGTGCAATTTCCAGACTTCAAAAAAAGTTTGTCCTCCTGACCCACGCTTATCATTTATAAAAACCTGCGTCACTGTGATGCCATGCTGATGGTAAAATTGGATATTTAGTAGAATTTCCACTTGATGACCTTCACCCGCCTTAAGAATTTCTGACATTCTTCTCGTCGTGGTCCAACAACTTACTGCAGCTGCTACCTATCTCTTCATCTTTCCATCTATGTTTTCTTTCTACATTTCTTATCAGTGATGAAGTTACAGTATACTACAGACTCCTGCTCTCGCTTTCTTCCTGGCTGTCACCTGCAGGCCAGGAAAACTATTGGCTCTAATCTTGTATCTCTCAGCTGTTGCCACGGTGAGTGGGTTTCCAGCGCCAACCAAAGGCTTTATCTTTGACCTGCAGCGGAAAACCTCGGAGACCCTATCTCATGCACACAAACGCACAACGGGACACCTGCACACAAAATACACAGAAACATATACCACTTATGCACCACCCCACCAAACATGATACATACATACACACAAAGACACACACACACACACGCGCGCGCGAATTCAGAGCCAGGTTTGTGCGAGCTGTCTGTTTCTGGCACAAGCAGGTGCAATTCTGCACAGGTGTACACACACGTGGACCTATATGCATATAAACTTGTCAATATACATAAACACACGAAAAGGTGTGACACACACACATTGTGCTTTATTGAATCACACTCCCACAGACTCTCTGCAAGCAGAAATTGTGACGATGACAAGTGGCTTAGCTCTAAAGACTTGAGATAGGACCAGAATATTCTTTATCATATGACGGTGCGCGGCTTAATTTTAGGGACAGTTTTTTATAGTCTAGCCTGAAAGATTTATCAGCCAACTTCAGCTGCATTTACTCTCCCACATGGAGTTAGCTCCACGGAAAAAAGGAATTACACCAAAATACTGAGGAAACTTATCAGTCCTATTTTAAAATCTTTTTCAATTAAACTCAAATTCAATGTGGGGGAAAAGGTAGGTCAAAATAAATGACACTTAACGTCAAACATGAGTGCTGGAATGGAAATAATGGATAAAACTTCAGTGAGTGAAAATGCAGCTCCAGTGGAGCTAGGCAAATTTGCATTTAATCAATTTGAAAAAAGGTTTTAATGCAAAGTTAGTTGCTGAGACGTTGTATCCACACACACGCAAACACCCACTCCAAGAACTCATCACTCCAACAACATTTCATAGTGCAATCCATCTTAATCAGATAGCCCATCAGAGACAATATATCCTCCCCTCCATCTCTCCTTCGGACGGAGTGATTGAGGGGTATAAAGAGGAGGGTGTTTCTGCCCGCCATCTCCTCCACCCTGTTCCACCCCCCAGCTCCTCACCAGGACGGCTCTTAAGTGCTTGTGGGTTTTTATGTTTGTAGTGTTTTATAGGAGTGGGCAGAAGCCAGAGGCTGTAAAAGTGTGGAAGGTAAGAGGGAGGTGGGAGGAGGAGGTGCAGAAGAGGAGCAGTGGAGAATTACTGTAAATCCAATCTTTATTGAGAGCGACACAAACGACAAACAGTACCCGCCCAGCCTCCCTGCAATGCCCCTGCTTACCTGATCAACGAGCGCTGACAGACGAAAGGAGCGGGAGAAGGAGTTAGGTAGGATAAAGCAGGATGAAGTCAGCCTCTACCTGATACTTTACCGCTCTCCGCAACTTGATCTGTATCTGTATTTTCACGTATGGTTATATGTGTGTGTCTATTTGATGTGAGTATTTGCAGTCTTCACCAGCCAGGCCTGGAAGCCCTCCTCCCTCCCTACCTGCCTACCAGTCTGCCAGTATAGCGTATAATTGGCCACAGTTGGCTTCAATTGAATGTTTGCTGCTTTAGGGGCTAAATGATGCTTCAAGGCCGGAAGAGACAGACAATATCAGCAACACCCCACCTCTAGTTTAACTGTTTTCTTTTAGAAATGTTTTCTTACCCACTTGTATCTGTTATCTGCTCTCAGTTGTTTGAACCTAATTTCTCTTTAATGGTGACTTAAAACACTCAAAGCATCTTAGTCATCTCAGTTAGTCACTGAGTGAAAAGGTCAGTCACTTGTCAACCAAAAGATCACAGAGACAGTCTGCTGGCCAGCCAATCAGTCAGACAGAAAAAGATGATCGGACTCAGCTGCCCAAAACTCCTTTGTGGGAACCCTGTACCTGCTTGTTGCCATGGCAATGCAGCCTGAGATTTAAATACTAGCCTGTGTCCTCTCTCTGCCTCTCTTTTATCTTCGTCTTTTCACTCCTCCAGACTCTCCTTTCACTCTTTGTCAGTCAGTGTGCTGACTCTCTCTCACGCTCACGTCTCTCAGTCATGTTTCCTCTGGCGCTGTTGTGTTTTTCAGTCTCCCACCCTCACCTTGCCTCGTCCTCTCTGCTAAGTGACACTTACTAGCTGTTTCCTCTTGTTAATTCCATGCTACTTTGCATTGTGCAACTCTGTAAAAGCTCTTGTAAAAGAAACACACCCCAACACAAAGTCTCCTTTAAAGCCACACACAGACAAATTACAACTACCTGTTGTATATACACACGTAATTACTTGGGCATCTTTAGACATTTGCATGCATGCATGAATGCACAAGCAGTATTGCCATAAATTGGAGTCAACATTCCACATATTCACTGGATGTTGGCACAGGGGACACCTGCTGACAGTCAACTGCCAATAATAAAATCCTTTTCTGCGAAAGCCTCATCAAGCATCATTTAGGTGTGCTGGCCTACTTCGGTCTCCCCTGATACACTGCCTGTGCCAAGACACCGATTAAATTTCTCCCAAGTGCCCAAACAGCTTGTGGGACTGAGGTCGGCAGTGTGTAAACTGGTTTCTGGCTCCATCTAATGGTCAACAGAAATACTGTAACCTACTTGCAGCTGCTGAAAAATTAAGATCGAGAGAAAACAAGTAAGGTGAGAAAAATATCACTCCGCCATTTTTAATTGACATTATACTAGAAACTAACTACTGTGTAAGCTTTGTCATATTTAGCTGTAAGTTACAAAGTCGTTTTCAGCTTGACAGCGTTATATCAGTGAAAAGTATGCTTAATGTACAATTTAACTGGTCAGTATGATATTGGTTTGTCTGTGGGCCGCCCCAAATAACATCTGGGTAAAGCGTACTAAGGAAGTAAGTAAGAGATTTTTCATTTAATCAAAATATTTGAATATGACACATTTTGCTCTATAACTTGTAAAGACAATTTCATTGTTTGTTGGCATTTAATAAAGTATAGCAATATCCTGATGAGTTTAAATACAATTCAACAAGTAACCCACTTATTAGCTACTGCTAACCGGTGTTTTGGTTTTTGACCCCTTGCCAGAAGCTATAACTTGACATGGACCTTTAAAAGTCAGTTTAACCCGGGTTATAACACTGGTCCATTTTAAAGCAATCTGTACTGCAACATCACATACAGTATACACAGGCACAGAATTTGGCCAACTTTTCAAGTTTCCATGGAGCCAGCAAACTAAATTTCGGCATCACAAACTTTCTGCTGTTATTTCTTTCTGTCTTTCTCTTGTACTAAGTGCAGAGTAATTCAACTGTTGTTGGTAACTATACAAAAGTCTGTAACAGGCCCTCCCACACACAGAGAAAACATAAAATCCATAACCACAGCACAACTAACACTCGCAGGTGGTTTGTGCTAAATTTATGGACAGCAAAGAACTAAGCTTTTAAATTCATGATCCTTTCTTATATTTCCACATGGTCAACTATGTTATTTATATTGTTCTTGTACATAAGTATCTATTTTCCCTTCTAAATAATATTGGTTAGTTATTTGCAAATATAAAATGAAAAACATTTATTAAGTTTTATGTTGTTTTTTCCTTTTAATTAAGTGTGAAAACAGATCATTGACCATGTGGGATTGCAACCCAGAAATACACACACACATACCTGCATTAACAATAGCATCTATCTTCAATGTGGTGATGTCACCACTGTAAAGAGAAATCTTCTGGTCCAACTTTTCATTCCTCTGGTAGCAAGGTGGTTCAGAACCACCTGAAAATGAGATTTAGACATACAGTGCAATCAGTCTTGGAACATTTTATGGCTCTGAATACTGTGCATTGTGGTTGCATTGTCTTGTAATATACAGTGAAAAGGTTTTTCAAGGTTTTTCAGTGAAAAGGTTTTTCACTGTACATACCGTACTACACAAACTACCTACTTGATGTGTTTGTTCACTGTATTAAATAGGGAGCAGCCATACGAGGAGAATAATACACTCAGATTTAGCCGAGGCTGGCTTCACCTTGCTTAAATTTGTGGATTTTTGTGCATCATACATAATATGCATACAAGATGGGTCAAACTGAATGTTGTGTGCTTATTGTACAAATGTTTAAATCTAAATAATCTGTGTGGTTAAATGTCTGTAGATCTATTAAATGCATTTGTGACTGATGTTGAGTGTCTGACCTGAAGTGGGAGACCACACTGGGATTTCACTCAGCTGCACAAACTTCGCAGACCTGGAGTACGGACGCCTATCCTCCACAGACAATAGGTCTGAGAGAGATGATCAAGAAAGAGACCACACAGTAATCTATCATAGCTATCATATGTTAGCTGAATGGATTACATTTTGCAATATAATCATTCCATAAACATAGTATTAGAACAAAATAACTAAAATGCACTGAAGAGATTCCTATCAATAGTGTAGTGTGCAATTATAGTACCTTGACAGTACTTTGTACAGTTGTGTGCTCTACTTTCAGTTTGTTATAGTACAGATTCAGCTCAGACGGAAAAGGTAACATTTGTAGATAAAATCACAGAAAGTAGTTACGCAAATATGAAGTAAATACAGCAAATATTTAATAGTAACACCTTCTTAGATGTAATAATTATTTGATTGGATTTTCCTAATTTTGTATAATTACGAAGGTGTGTGTAAGTTTGCGCATCCTTGTCAATGTTCATGATTTTCCTGAATAAATCGTTGATTGTTATGATAAAAAATGTTAATTAAATATATCATATAGGAGGCACATAGTGATATTTGAGTGAAATTAAGTTTATAGGATTTACAGAAAGTGTGAAATAATTGTTTAAACAAAATTAGGCAGGTGCATAAATTTGGGCACAACAAAAAAGAAATGAACTCAATATTTAGTAGATCCTCCTTTTGCAGAAATGGAGGCCTCTAAACGCTTCCTATAGCTTCCAATGAGAGTCTGAATTCTGGATATTTAGGTCTGGGGACTGAGATGGCCATTCCAGAACATTTGACAAGATTCCCAGTCCCTGCACTGGCCACACAGCCCCACAGCGTGATGGAACCACCACCATGTTTTACCGTAGATAGCAGGTGTTTTTCTTGGAATGCTGTGTTCGTTTTCCTCCATGCATAACACCCCTTGTTATGCCCAAATAACTCAATTTTAGTTTCATCAGTCCACAGCACTTCATTCCAAAATGAAGCTGGCTTGTCCAAATGTGCTTTAGCACCTCAAGTAGCTCTGTTTGTGCTGTGGGCGCAGAAAAGGCTTCCTCTGCATCATTCTCACATACAGCATCTCCTTGTGTAAAGTGCCCAGAATAGCTGAACGACACATTAAATTAAAGTATAGAGATATAGAGGGTTCCTTTACTGTATTACAGTGTATTAAATTGTGTTTATACGTGGATCATATTGTCATATTCTTTGTTGTTGTTGTTTAGCATAGTAACTAGGCCACATCAGGAAGTATCTGAAGAACAGGTGTTTTGGACGTGTGACAGGACCCAGCAGTGAACAGGTCTTTTAACATAAAAATCTAAATCTTCCACGGTTTTGTTAAGCAAGCTCACCCTTCTTATCTTTCCTGGCCCTCTCGGTGGATTTCAGGTTAACTTTGGGGTCCATGGCGGCCGGAGTCCGGGTGTGGACAGACTGGATCAAAACGACTGTGCTCACTGCCAGACCGACACCGAGGGTGACTTTGCCTATCCACCCTCTCCTCTCACGGTCGCTGGACTTCCAAAGTGCTCCTGCTGTTGCTAAAAACTTCCCAGCTCGGCGAGCAACGTTAATATGTACGCGCTCAGGACTTGTCGCCTGCTTCTCTCCCAGCTGGGAGCTTCCACGAGTCAAGTGCTTGAACTTGACACCGGCTGCCTGGAAGTCAGCACGGACACGGGACAGGGGGCCGCGGGTGCGCGGGAGGACTCTGACATATGAAAAGAGAGGTGATATTTGCAGCGCCATGGAGAGAGAGATAACGATTCGTGTTAGCTCAGCCTCGTCGAAATCAGGGTCATTCACACGGTGGTTAAGTTTCGTTTTCGACACGAACACACACCCTTTTTAAGGTGGACATCAAACTAACTGTACTCGTGCCATTTTTGTTTTGGATGTTAACGTGTGGACTGTACTATGTACAGGGGGTGTCAATTTCCTATCTCTCAAATACAACCTTCCTTTCATATCAAAAAGCGTTTACTGGTATCACGTGCACATAGCTTGTGAATTTTATATATTTTAATATAAGTACCAACGAATAACAGGTGATAAAATTTCGCACACTGTGCTCTAGTTTAACTTTTTAACCCTATTCAGATAACATGGGAGAACCGTAGTCAACAACGACAAGCCAGCGGTTCGTTCATGACTATCGGACGTGTGGAAATTTAAACGTGATAGCACACTAAACGAGCATAATAATAAAATAAAATGAATAGGAGACAATGCATTGCATGGCGAAGTATGGGAGCATATTTATTGGCAGTCCCTTACTTATTGCGAGGTAAAACATATCTTGCTGAGAGATAACGCTTACCTTTTCAAGCTTACACGTTTTACTATTTTGTCTGATCAGCGGAAGTCACAAACACAAGCTCCCCTGAAGGCAACGTTTTCTGTGTCCTCAATATTGCCAGCTAGCGGACGGCGTTCTGAATACCCCCAAAAAATCACTCCAATTTGCGTTTCAAACTGTTTGTTTAGATCAAAACAAAATATTTTTGTTTCTATTCTATTACATGGTTAAATGTATTATTATTATGAAATGTATCATCATTACTATTATAATCATTATTATTATTATCGTTCAACATTCTTGTATGTGTGACATTCTTGTTTGTCTAAAATTGTCAGACTTGTGACAGACAGGTGACCACTTATTATTATTAACTTTATAGTTAGTTATAATAGTTATTAGCCCCCAGAGCTAAACGTTTTCATATTCATTTCTCACTCTGAATTGTATACTTTAGCAAAGGCAACAAAAAACTCACTGCTGATCTCATGTGATTATTTAAAAAAGAAAATAAAAGCTGTTATTTTATATCTATTTATGCTTATTGAACATGCACATGCACACATCGCCTAATATGCATCATGAACTCTGCCTGTCAGTAAAAACGTAAGACCTTTTCACATTTCCGCCTGGCGGAAACTGACAAAAAAGGAACAAGCCTTTCTTGACAGAAGTGACACAAGCACAGACATATCTACAAAGACCACAAACCGCCCAACCTGAGAAAAGCACACCGGCTGCACAAAATTTTCACAATAAACCAGGGAAAAATCTTCAGAGATCTAACAGAGGCACAGTAGACCCCCAGTTTCCACTTCCATTCAACTTCTGGATAGAGGAGCCTGACGGTACTGTCTTTCAAAGTTTTTGTGTGTAAGTTCATATGTGTGTGACCACTCTAGAGAAACCGAGAAATAGTAAGGACAGGCTGTGTGTGTATGTGTGAGGCTTCTGTATGAAATAACTGAATTTGGCATCATATACTAGGTCACATCACTATAGATATTCCAATATAAGAAGTTAACTGAATAAAAATCAGAACCTATGTTTAGAAACATGCAGATAAAGAAAATTTCCCCAAAATTTTAAAGAGGATTGCATCTAGCATTTTCATTGTCACACTACTGTCTTGAAAATGCACAGATATGGGAAAAATAAAGCATGATCTATCTATATGTAGCAAAAGCACACATTTAAAATGTAATGTCTTAAAAATTTAGCATACAATTTCATTCACATTCAGCGGTTAATGTATTGGCACTGGGTAAACCCTATTGAATATTACTAGGGTGAGTCAAAAAGCGGAAGTGTGCGTCCATGGTGATAGTTTGACTCAGAACAGGAAGTTCCCTTTATGCTGGACATGTCCCATCCATTATGTGTGTGTTCCTCACTATCATGTGATACTGAACTTAAGTCTTTTTTTATACTTTATTGGCTGTGTGCTTGGCACATCATCTATCCTCTCTATTGCTGTCTTGTACAGTTACTGCATACATCACTCAGCCTTTCACAGCAGTTTTATCCTATTTTAAAATGAATGCCTTTAGTCATTTTTATGAACTGACATAAAAGAATAAAAACATTTATATGAAATTTTATAATTTTTATAGTCTTGTTTAAACATTTTAACTGTTTATTCATATATCAACGTGTATTATTGCTCAATTGTGACATATATATGTTTAGAAGAAGAACTCAATGAGGCATCATAACACATGACAACATTTTCCAGTATATACCTAAAAAAATGGTGTTGCCACTGTGATTACTGTGATGGAAAATGATTAATTAGACATTTTTTATTTTCTACTCCCTGGTTTCTCTGAGTCTCTGTGTCATAATTTCACAGAACAATATTTATAGAACATTAGATGAGCACCTTTCATGCAAGATATTAAACATTACTTCCATTCTTTTCTTCAACCCCTCACTGTCTCTCCTGCTTTTTTCTCAAATCCTGCTATTTGTCTGCTCTACTCTCTAATTCTTTCTCTCAGTATGGCAGCGTGGGATCTGTCAGTAATTGTGGAGGACTTGGGGAATGAAGCTCCACCTGTCACCCTCAGCGTGAGCTCTGACCTCCACATAGGAGGTGTCATGCTCAAGCTGGTGGAAAAAACACGTAGGTTGCTGTCTGTCTCTATCTATTGTAAAAGTTGTATCCTAGACTGCTGAAACTTAAAACCAGACCTAAATCAAGTAGAAAACTAACCTTGGATCTGCATTGATTTCTTATAGACTATTGAGAAATGTGAAAGAATTTTTTGAAAGAAGACACAGCATTTTAAAAACTGTTTTTCTGTGATAAACAATTTGGTTCCCCACTGACTGGAATTTAAAAAAAGAAACTGACCCTGACGTGATTAAAAGAAGCAGGTTTTTGATCTGTAGCTACCATTCTACCTTATCATGAAATATTTTTCAATTTAGTCTTACAAATGCTGTTTTCTACTGGTGAGAGTAGGTGAACGAATCATTACCTCCTAACAATAATTCAGCGCTAAACAGAGTCCTACCATGCAAAGCTTGGAGCACTATGCCGACCACTTGCATAACTGCCTGTATTTATCCACTGATTGTATTTGAGAATTAATTTGGATATTTGAACCCTAACCCTAACGAGATACGGTGAACTAGTTATTACTTCCTAATGTTCATTCAACGCTAAACAGGTAGTAAAATTAATGCATTTTTACATAAATAGCATGCATTCATTGATTGTATTTGAGAAACATAACTTGGAGCAGTATTCAACGCTAAGCAGGTAGTTCATGCAAGTTGTTCAGGTAATTCAGCGTCCTACCATGCAACGCTTGGAGCAGTACGCCGACCACTTGCATAACTGCCTAAGTTTATCCATTGATTGTATTTGAGAAACAATTTGGATATGAGATCAGTACAACACTGCTAAAGAAACTGACCCTGACGTGATTTGAACACGCAACCTTCTGATCTGGAGTCAGACGCGCTACCGTTGCGCCACAGAGTCTTACAAATGCTGTTTTCTACTGGTGAGAGTAGGTGAACAGATCATTACCTCCTAACAATAATTCAGCGCTAAACAGAGTCCTACCATGCAACACTACGCCGACCACTTGCATAACTGCCTGTATTTATCCACTGATTGTATTTGAGAATCAATTTGGATATGAGATCAGTACAACACAGAGTCTTACAAATGCTGTTTTCTACTGGTGAGAGTAGGTGAACAGATCATTACCTCCTAACAATAATTCAGCG
>JAUMTR010000002.1:12050208-12085500 GCA_032270685.1 Microctenopoma stevenorrisi
ACTGGTGAGAGTAGGTGAACAGATCATTACCTCCTAACAATAATTCAGCGCTAAACAGAGTCCTACCATGCAACACTTGGAGCACTATGCCGACCACTTGCATAACTACCTGTGTTTATCTGTATTTATCTGTGAACTGGTCATTACTTTCTAACGTTGACTCAACGCTAAGCAGGTAGTTCAGGGCTAAACAGAGTCCTACCATGCAACGCTTGGAGCAGTACGCCGACCACTTGCATAACTGCCTGTGTTTATCCATTGATTGTATTTGAGAAACAATTCGGATATGAGAACCCTAACCCTAACGAGATTCGGTGAACTGGTCATTACTTCCTAACGTTGATTCAACGCTAAACAGGTAGTTCATGCAGGTAGTTCAGGTAATTCAGCGCTAAACAGAGTCCTACCATGCAACGCTTGGAGCAGTACGCCGACCACTTGCATAACTGCCTGTGTTTATCCATTGATTGTATTTGAGAAACAATTCGGATATGAGAACCCTAACCCTAACGAGATTCGGTGAACTGGTCATTACTTCCTAACGTTGATTCAACGCTAAACAGGTAGTTCATGCAGGTAGTTCAGGTAATTCAGCGCTAAACAGAGTCCTACCATGCAACGCTTGGAGCAGTACGCCGACCACTTGCATAACTGCCTGTGTTTATCCATTGATTAGACGTACTAAATAGAAAAGGTTGCTATTATTTTAAGTCATGTCAGTTCTTCAATATGCTCTGTTTTTAACAGTATCTGTTGTTTTTCTTAGAAATGAAGCGTGATTGGTCAGACCATGCACTGTGGTGGGAGCAGAAGCAGCAGTGGTTGCTGAGAACAGCCTGGAGTCTGGAAAAATTTGGCATTCACGCCAACGCCCGCCTCATCTTTATGCCCCAACACAAACCCCTCAGGTTGGATCTACCCAGTGGCATCACATTGAGGCTAAATGCCTCCTTTTCCAGCCCAGTTTTTAAGACCGTGATGGGCATCTGTAAAATGCTGAGTACGTTTTTTTTCCTCCCAGTTTTGTCTTTTTTTTCCTGTTTCCCTTTAATTTTCAACAAGAGGTTTACCATCTGCTTCAAGCTTTTTTTTTTTGTTTAACCATGGTACTTCTTGAGCTCAATTCCTCAAATCCCCAGGCAGTTTCATCAGACTTAGGAGGTCTGGATAAGCAGCATGTAAAGTAACAGTAAAGATAATCCAATATATCACTAGAAACATACCTCAGATAGAGATAAGATACAGTTTGATAAGTCGACAAGTGGAATTTGTGTCAAAAAAACTGGGATTTTTTCTTTGTAATGAATTATTTATTACCCCACCCACTTCCCATCATAAACTCAAGGTTTAAAAAATTGTTGTTGGCATTTTCATATAAACGCAGAGAAACACATTTGGTGTTGACTGAGGAAACAGGAATGGGGCAAAGGTCCAGAAGAGCAACAGGTGCCAGTGCAGGTTAAAACAGGCCAGGGTCAAAATCTGAGTCCAAATCCAAACTGAACAAGTATAAATCCACGAAAACAGTATTCAAACATCCACAATCAGAATAAGCAGGTTGATAGATATCACTCAGTTCCACTCATTATCAGTGTGTAATTGAGGAGACAGGAAGAACAGAATGAATAAAGAGAAGTGAATTGGAAATTTTATATGGTGAGACAACTTGAGAACTTTAACATTTAATTTGGAGTCAGATGTGCTATTATATGTAATTTCAAAGTCTATACGTGAAACATTCATAACCCTAACACCTACAGCTAAGTTCAACATGACCTACTTGTGCCACAGTGTATAATCATTGATCAGCTAATAAGCTAAAACTGGAGCTGATCAGTTATTTTTCAATTTTTGTTATCTCCACAGACATCCGCCACCCTGAGGAGCTCTCCCTCCTTCGGCCGTTGGAGGAAAAAAAGAAGAAGAAGGATAAAGGCGTTAATGAAGAGATCTATGATCTGTGTGAGGTGCCCCTCTCCTCAGGTACACTCATCAAACTGCATTCAATGTTGTTTGATTCTTCTTAATTATTTCTTGAAGGCACTTTATATACATAGCAAGCCAAACTGTAAATGTGGACCTAAACCATTTTTAAAAAGATTAATTATTTGTCCTTAACTCTACTACTGCCACATCCTTTGCAGCATCCCGGCCCTGTTTGTATAACGGCATGCCGGCACACTTTGCTGACTCAGCTCAAATGGAAGCCATCTACAAGATGCTGTCAGTCACTCAGCCTCCTCCTGCCCCGGAGGTTTTAGCCAAACAGTACCGTCCAGCCAGCGTGGTGGACAAGGCTCATATCAATGGCAGGTATGCGTACAAGTTAACTGTCATATTACTTTACTTTACTTGGCAGACGCTTTTATCCAAAGTGTTCGAACCTGCGACCTTCCACATCCCAGTCTGACGCTTAACCCATTGAGCTACCAGGCCCCCATTAACTATATATCTATCTATAGAAACATAACTTCACAATGAGGAGCTCTAGACAAGAAGAAAAAAAAGTTTAAAGTCATTGTTAAACACATATTATTTATTAAAATGTTCCCACATGCCTCCTTTATTTCACCATGTTAATATCAAATCAAATTATTCAATCAGTTTGTTAAAAATATTAGTACGTAAAAAAAAGTCTGTTGGGGCTCTTCACATTATCATGACATGATGATAGTCTTCCTCCAAGGGAGAGGTGGAAAGAGGAGGCTTTTTAAATTCTATGAAAATAGTAGAAGGTTATGTGCATAAACTTAATATGAAATTTCATAACATGTAGCTACTCTACTTTCATCTCAGATGGCTGGACTCTTCGCGATGTCTTTTGCAGCAGGGCATCCAAGAAAATGGCCGACTCTGGCTTCGCTTTAAGTACATGACCTTCTATGACCTAGATCCCAAGGTGTGTTAACATGTTGCTTTTAAATATATAGTATGTGTATCTGTTCTTGCGTTTGGTACTGTGACAATTATACAACCTTCACATTATTGTTCTTCTGCCTCTGGTTCTACAGTACGATGTTGTGCGTCTGACCCAGCTATATGAGCAGGCTCGCTGGGCCATCCTGCTGGAGGACATTGACTGCACTGAGGAGGAGATGATGCTGTTTGGTGCTCTACAGGTAGAAAACATAACTGCTGAAATGGAACTGCAGTGCCTAGTGATTGGGTGTTCACCTGTTATTAATTTCTATCCATGACTACCAATGGTGTCATGTCATCTATTGACCGGGTTCTTCATACACAATAGAGTCTAGTCTAATGGGAAAAGTAAACTTCGGGTCACATCAGACCAAAGAACCTTCTTCCATTTGACTTTAGTATCTACCACATGACTTCTGGATGATGACAGCTGAGATTTAATGAGCGACTTTTCCCCACTGGCAACTCTACCATAAAACTTCAACTGGTGAAGAACCTAGCCAAAAGTATCTTTTTATACAGTAACTCACCTCTCAGTTACTGAGGCTTGAAATTCCTTTTAGGCAGTCACAGCATCTTGGTCTTCCTCATTAGCCATTTCTTTTTGGCACACGCCATATTCCTTCCATTTTTTAATGATCAATTTAACTGAACAGTAGCCATGCTCCAACTTCACACAACCTTTTTGCAGAGTTGTTTGTTTGTCTGCATGGTGATGCTGGTGGGGAAGACCTCACTGTTATTTAGGTTTATATGCAAATTTTAAGAAAACATATATATAAAAATATAAAACATTAATGGTGAAATGCATTTAATGTCCAAAAGGCAAGGCACGTCACTTTAACAACAGCTGAATCATTTTCGTAATACATAAAAGGGTGGTGAGTTTGTTATCTTTATTTTTTATAAAGTCAGGTAGATCTCACCTTACTATAAAAAAAATAAACATATATATATATATATATATATACACACACACACACACACATACACACACACACACATTTACATATATAGATAATGACACAAAATTCTTTATGGGTGACTTTAGAAATAGTCAGAAAGATAATGACAGACAGATCTAGATCAAGTATCTACATCATACATGCTCCTTAAACATTTCTTCTTACATTTACACTTGTGTAGTACCACATCAGCAAGGTGTCTCAGTCGGAGCCCCAGATGCTGGCCACCAATGCAGCTATGGACGACCTGGAGTCAGCTTTGCAGTCCCTGGAAGTCAAGATGGAAGGAGAATCCAGTTCTGCCTCTGATTTGCTGGTACTGGCCTGTTTTTCACTATTGTTACAAGCTACTGTTACTGTTGTCAACCTTATCCTGACTGTAGCAATATACTGAACACAATAAAGAATGCAAAAGCTAAAACATAAATGAGAAACAACAGGTTTTATGTCACCAATGCTTGTAACAGGCTTGTGTTAGTGATATGGTATCATGAAACATTACTTTAAATATTCCAATACATGATGGCCCTCAAAAACTATACGTTATGTTTATCACTGAAAAAATGTCATTCATCTAGGAAAACATGACTGCACCAGAACTCAATGACTATCTGAAGATATTCAGGTGAGATTAATTTCCAACACCTCAGTTCTCTCAGACACACATAAAATGCTTTTATTTAATAAAACAACCATGTGGGCTGTGATTGTGTGTTTCAGACCAAAGAGGCTAACACTTAAGGGCTACAAACAATACTGGTTCAAGTTCCAGGATACTTCCATCTCTTATTTCAAAAGCAAAGAGGAAAGCATCGGAGAGCCTATTCAACAGATAAACCTCAAAGGTACTAAGTGCATTATTCTATTTTTCACAATTTTATTTTCCCCCAGTTCAAAATCACCTCACACCCCACAACACACACAAACACATAGCTTACATTTAACCGGTAAATGTGAAAGTGCTTTTCTTAGGGCCAGTTTTAACAGAAATCTGTGAGAGCGTAGCTCTCTGGTAATTCTAGCTCAGTAATATTAACCACTTCAGAATTTCTTTTTTATTAGAATAATTAACTAACAGAGTTAGTAGTTAAAAACAACAATATTAACACTTATGCAAATGACAACATGCTTTACACAGGGAATGAACCATAAATGTGATATTGCAGGCTCAGGCTGGGACCATATGCTGAAGCTGTCATGAAAGTCTGGCTCAGTGCTCATCATCATTACCCTTCTATCTTTTCCTACCACATTTCATTTCCACGTCTAAGCCATAAATGTCACATTTACTATTGACTGTTACTATAATTTCATCCTACGCACACAGGATGCGAGGTGGCTCCAGATGTTAATGTGGCCGCACAGAAGTTCCTTATCAGACTCCTGATACCAGCACCCGAGGGAATGAATGAGGTCTATCTGCGCTGTGAAAATGTGAGGCCACACACAAACACACACATCTCTCTATGCAACATCCTCTCTATTAACTGCCCACAGTCCCACCAGTGTCTAACTCTCTCTCTTTCTTTCTACCTGCACTGCCTTTTTATTTTTTACCCTCCAGGAGCAGCAGTATGCTCAGTGGATGGCTGCGTGTCGACTGGCCTCCAAAGGCAAGAGTCTCGCAGACAGCAGTTTCCAAAGTGAGATACAGAGCATCCGTTCCTTCCTGGCTATGCAAAATACCACCTCTGGTTCCCATGCTACTAACGATGCTAATGATGAAAGCATCAACACATATAGCCTGGTATCGCCTCGCTACCATAAGAAGTACAAGGTCAAACAGGTACAGGAGCCACACAGTATAAGTTAATGTCCAAAACAAGAAAAAAAACACACTAGTCTCTCTATTATAAGAAAGACAAGTATGACATTCCACAATGGCCCATATTAACAACTGAATTTTATTATTCCTTTAGTAGCATGGTGATTTTAAGCATCTTTGTGAAAAGATATTTATTTCAGTTTATGCTCAGAACACAAAAAATCTGATGTCTTACACTGTGACTTCTTCTCCAGCTGACCCCTCGTATTCTGGATGCATACCAGAACGTGGCTCAGCTCTCACTGACAGATGCAGTGATGCGCTTCCTACAGATTTGGCAGGCCCTCCCTGACTTTGGACTCTCATACGTCGTTGTCAGGTTTAATTTCAACTAAATGAAATTAAATGGATGAAATTTCTGTATTTATTAAGGTTCACTATCCTTCCACTACCACTATTTGTCTTAACCTGGAGAAACTGCAGCTATTGTGTCACCCTAAGTGACATTTTAGTGTAACTAAATTAAGATACACAATTGGGAGTATAGGCACATATGTATAGGTCAAGTCTGTCTTACTAGACAGTAGCCCATATGAACACCAAAATAGGTTTTGCTAACCAAAGCACTTTCACTGAATGTTATGGGGGCACAAGTCTTGTCCCCTGAGTAAAAGGTTATGTATGTGTTCATTGCAGCAGTCAGAGTTACTCAAATTAAATTGCTAAGTGGCCCAACGTTATCAATTAAACTGACAAACCGATTGGGAGAGCCAGCTTTGTCACACATTGTGACGAAACAAACAAAGTGTTGCAGTCTAACGTGTTTTAGCAAGATTTCCAAATAAAAGAAGTTGAAAGATACTTTTGGCCAACAGGTTTAAGGGCAGCCGAAAAGATGAGGTCCTGGGGATCGCCCCCAACCGACTGATCCGTATTGACCTGGGAGTGGGTGATGTGGTAAAGACTTGGCGCTACAACAACATGAAGCAGTGGAATGTCAACTGGGACATACGACAGGTCAGACTCCAGATCAGGCTCAAAAATAACTAATGTCACTATGTTATTTGTGTCAACACAAGATCAAAGGGTGAATTTGACTTAGAAGTCCAAGCTTGAATTTCGCTGCACATCCCACCGTGGGGACAATAAAGTTGACTGTAAAACTACCAAAATAAGAGATAAAACTCTTGTTTATTTCGATTAAATTTCTCTTTGTGTTTCTGACCCCACTCAGATGGCCATTGAGTTTGAAGGCAACGTCAACATTGCTTTTAGCTGCGTCACTGCTGACTGCAAAATTGTTCATGAGTTTGTTGGAGGCTACATCTTTATGTCGACGCGCAGTCGTGAGAAGAGTGACACACTCAATGAGGAGCTCTTCCACAAGCTGACTGGTGGCCACGAAGCTCTCTGAGACCTAAGCACAAGCAAAATAGATCTTTACCTACCTACACCAGATCAACAGAGTATCTCGGCAGTGGATAAACATGTGGAATAGTATTCTATGTTACATAAATATCCTACAGCTCACTTATAAAGTCCATCCAAGTTATTTTCAAGCCTTAGTTTTACACAAGTTATTCATAAGCTGCATCTATAGATGGAGGACTTACTATGTTCAAGAGTCCAGTGATGTCTCCTCATGATGTGTCCTCATTCTGACTACATTTCCTTCCTGTCTAAACTGCTGGACATCTGGACTGGAATCATAAGGACTTTTGAACAATCTCACAAAATCTAAAATCTACAGTTAATTCAGTCAACATGATTCTCTTTATCACGTTATTGTTTCTTGTATTCAATATTGTTTAGGATGCTTGCTTAATTCAGAGCTGCAGTCTTATCACTTTGAGTTTTGTTAAAACGTAACAGCACATTATAGCAGTCAGATTATTATTATAGCAAGTAATAAAAAACAATACAAGTATTAAATTCATGCCAATATGAAATGTTTAACACGTAAACCCACAAATAAACAAACATTTATTCATCTAAATTCAGCCATTCACATTTCATTCTGTTGTTTTCACTCCTTATGGTGGTAACATATGGTGGCAGTTTTTGTTGTTTCTTACACAGGAAGTTTCAAACCAATTATCTCACCTCACAATGTGTTTCAGTGTTTGTCCATATCTCACAAAAAGCTGTTATGACAGTCCGTTAACTAAAACCACAATGTCTGCATCCTCTGTTTTCCCAAATGCGACTAACCACACATGTCCTCAGATGTTCACTTATGTAACCTAACTAGCTTAACTGGTTGTTGCCAGAAGTCAGCGTGTTTGTTTGTAACCAGGTTATGTATTCTACAACTGCTTAGTGAAAATATTTTGGCATAATATTACCTTATGCCTATGCCATTTTATAAGCTATGGCGTACTATGTTAGTACTAACCGAGAATTTTATAAATAAAAAGTTGTCATTTCGAAATTAGGCAAGTCCTATGATACGTGACAGATCAGGATCTACTCCTGCTATTGAAGAGGCAGGATGCTCCCTGAAACACAGTACAAAAGTGAAAAGTAAATGTTTGGCCCCAGTCCATGCAACACAAATTGTATTGATTCATGAGGATTTTCCTTACTTGTAGGTCTCAGCCTGAGGGCTTTTTTAAAGTATTTAGGGTGAAGTTTTCCCTCTGCATCACCTGCTGTTAGCAACACGTTGTTTTCCGACCAGAAGAACTCAATATCATCTATTTAGTCAGATACACACAGAAAACATATGTAAGACAAACGCTTGCCTAAACATCAAGGGTATATAGAGCATATGGAAAAAAAGTCATTGTAGATAGGCTTACCAGCGAGAGCTTTGGGGACATCAATAAATATAGCTAGATCACAGTCTTTTCTCATTCCTGGTGAGAAAATCAATGACATTGCAGACATTTTTTGCATAAATTTTCAGGTGACGTCTATTTACCACACAAACACACACACATCTTACCACTGATGACACCATCCTCCCCTGGCAGGCCTGATGCCAGGTGGATATGTGTCCTCCTCATGCGGCTCAGGCCATGCTGCTGGATGGAGGTCCAGTTGCGGAGGTAGGAACCATGAACAGCCTCAGCAGGACAGTCTGGAGAATTAGCCAGGACCGGTTTTAGTTCCAAATCCAATACCTGACCACAGCAATGGAACCAGCCTTTAATGCTTAAGATGGGGGTATACTGAGCAGACTAAGATTTACACACCTTTGTGTGTTTCATCAAACCTGTTGAAAACGGCAGGGAGCAGCGGTTTTGCCGTTTTATTAGTTGTAATAATAGTATAGAAAAAATTAAAACTAACTTTCATATACTATAGCTCATCTTTAACTGACATGTTATTTGGTAAACAATTAAGAAAAATAATAACTAGTAAGATAAGATAGATCTTTATTGTCACCTTTGCAGGAAAAATTAAAAACAGGCTTCTTCCTATTTAGCAGCAGATAAGAGTGATAAATACAACCTATTTTACTATACACACAATAAGTACTATAATCATATAATGTACAATAGAATGTGCAACGGGGAGTCAACAGTAATCAAGTGACATAAACACAATCAAGCTCAAGCTGGTGCTGCTCTCTAGTGTCTTTTTGTATTCTGAGCAAGCATCACAATTATTTCAGTGAATAGAAAAAAAATCCTTTTTAATTTGTTGTCAGTACTAATAGTATATGGCATTGTAGATATATATTTTAATTCATTTAATTGTTGTTTCCATTAGATGTATTTGTATTTTGTTAAACTTACTACATACTACTAACATACTACATTAGGTATCTGATTATCACACTGTCTCTGCATTCTCTGTCTTGTAGTTTGCCTTTAAAACCCTGTGTGGATACAGAAATGGTCCAAAAGTTAAATGTAACTTTGTTCTAGCTTACATGGAATATTATCATGTTAGCTAGTCCACAAAAAGGGAAATAATTTAAATATTATCTGTGTTGCACGTCTTTTACATATAAAATTTACTGCTCTGCATACCTGTACTGAATGTCCCTGATTGGCTCTGATCTGCAGGCGTCCATCATCTGGATGGGAACGAAGCTTGAAGCGTTGCTTGTCATTTGTGGCCACAACTCTTTCGACATCTTCCGATGAGTATGAGCGGAACTGTGGGTGAGCCAGGAGTTCCTCCACAAACAAGAAACCGTCTAGAGTGGAGCACTAGAGCTGTCATAACTACGGTCATAAAGGGTTCTCTACCTAGGAGTCATCTCAGAATTTGAAACTGCCAGAGTTGCTGCTCACCTTTACCCATCTGAAGACCCATTTTGTTGGCTCCATGGCGAAGAGCATAAGACATGGATTTAGACAGGTGAACATCTCTGTTCTGCTAAAGGAGAAGGCATCACTCATTGCAGATATACACAGGTTAGTTAAAGATATCTTTATGAAGACTTTCATTACATAATGTATTCTCTAGCCCCTCACTCTCACATTGACCATCACAACTAAATGATTACCCGCAATCTATATTACAATCAAATACAATCAAACTATATTGTCTTAAAACTTTTGATTTAACCTTTTCTTAACCCTTAACAAAAATGTTTTCGCTTACCCAAAATACTTACTCTCGTGGTCTTAACTAACACAAAACTAGCCCTTAGTTTGTCTGTATAGTAATCCGGCATACATACATACATACAAGTCCAGCTCCAATTATGGCTATGGTTTAAATATAGGACCAACATTTCCCATGACAAACAGTTCATATATGTGGGTAACCAGTCACAGACTTGTCACGGGAAACCATAAATCAGTCTTTGAATAACAATATCAGTTTACAGGCTTACGATCTCTCACCTCCCCACCATGATTTCCTCGCTTTTCTTTCCCTCTACGGTCTCTGTCCATTTAAATGCAGTGAGGGCAGTCATTCAGACCATGCTTTCATGCTACGAAACTGTTTAATACGTTGCCACTGGAGTGGTTGATTTAATTAATTCAACTTCTACTAAATGAAAAATCACCGTCACTAGACGGCTGCCTGACAAAACATGCAGCCAGCGCTAGCTTCCACTTCCGGTGTGTTATCGGTGTCCGCCTGTAGAGGGCACTGGTTCGGTCGGAGAGGAACCAGGTACCAGTGAAGAAGATCTGCGTTTTGTCCTGGAAGACAACATCTCGCAGTGTGCAGGGGCAGCTGGTAAGCAAATACCCAGTAAACCCACAAAAATATCCCTCCTGCTTAGACAGTTTCACGGTAACTTACAAGTGACGTCGATATATCCCACCAGAAAACTGCGGATACTATATTTCCCAGTGCTGGATTTTACACACAGGCTGAGCTAACTTAGCTAATTAATGTTAGCGTAGCTCAGATAAAACTACCTGTTTCCTGACCGTTTTTTCTTAATAGACATCTTCGACTTTTTGAAGATTTTGTGTTCTTTGCCACCTACGTGGCTGGTATTTTTAACTTCGTGTTTACCTGTTTGTGAATGTGTTATAAAGATGTGCCTAAGGTTTGCGGAGACTTCGCCAGTGGACTGATGAATTGGGGCAGGTCACCATGGAAACATCAGTCCAACTGTTGAACTGTAGAAACGTACCCTATTCAGCTTTTTTGTAGTTCATAAATTATATTATTAAATCTTGAATTATTTTAGTTGCTAGATGTTGATGTTATTGTTGTTTTTTACTCTCACATGTTCCTTTTAAGAATTAATCGTAGCTTAGGTTAACTCCAAAAGTATAGTCTAGAGGTGGACTAATTCTTTTAGGGCTAAACTCAAACCTTTTACTATGGAGTGTGGAGAGCGACACAATAGAATACATGTAATAAGCATTTAAATAGATGTATATATATATAGTGAATATATATATATTTTAAATGACATGGATATATTTAGTTACTTAAATAAAAAAAATATATATTTATTTCATGGTGTGTGGCAACACAGACGTAAAATAAAAAAATAGATATACTCTTTTAAAAAATATCTAATAAATTATGTGTCAATTACTGACATATTTAAATACCTATTTAAATGCTTATTACATTTATTCTATTGTGTCGCTCTCCACGCTTCATATTATACCACTTTATCCCTTGATTTAAGTAAAAAAGTTGAGGCACTTATCTTTTAATCTTTTCTACATCCAGTTTCCAGCTGTAGCTGTCCACAGGACTTGTGTACAATCATAAACAAAGGTGTCTCTGACAACTCAAAGCACTGAAACTTAAAAAACATTAAAATTAAGAAACTGACATACACAACCAAATACATTACAGAATAAAGACGTGCTGTATCTTGTAACTCCTTGTGTGGCAGTCAGTGTAAACACAGATAATGAGTGACAATACACTTGTAATAAATATGAATGCACAGGAAAAATGTGACTCTTGGCAAATACTGTACCTTAATATAAAGTGTTCTCTAGTATCTCCATCACTTGTTACCTAGGCTACTTGAAATTGAAATTGGTCAGATGTGTTTATTTTCAGGTTACTTTGCACATTTCAATTATTACCCTACCATACCATATCAACTTTATTTATAAAGCACTTAAATCTAATCAACGTCATACCTTAGGTTGTAATATTATAGATTATGCTACCCATTTGTCACATTTTTGCAACCATTGACAGCTGCAGCATTAATGCATCTGTAGTTAAAATCCAGTAATCAAAGAGATTATTTTATATATACGTATGATCAATTGGGCCATTCTGCGTGATGATTATTTTTAATCTTTAATCTATGTATTTTGTAACAGAATATTTTTACACCATAGCACTGCAACTTTTAAGTAACGGATATGAGTAATACTACTGCCCACACTGATATGTCTTTAGCCATATAATAACCTTTGGTTTTATATGCCACAGGTTTGAGTTCTCTGTTGGTGAAATACCTGCCATAAAATCAACAATTGTAAAATTCAATCACACAGTTGCTATGTGCCTTTAATGAATGAGAGTGTTTATTGCTTTATCTTCAAAAATCTTCAACAAACCAAATATGAGAAAACTTTATTTATTTATTATCTTTTTACCAAAGAAGAATAATAACAAAAATACTTTTCACACAGCCATAGAGTTGTTTGTAGTAGTCTTTGTCAGTGAAAGCAGTATTGTTCCTTTTTCTGTCTTCCTGTCATTTCTATTATCTCTGTTTTCCAGGTGATGGAGTTCCCTCAGCATTCCCAGCAGCTGCTGTCAGCTCTGCGTTCCCAGCGCCAACGAGGCTTCCTCTGTGACTGCACCGTCCTGGTGGGCTCATCCCATTTTCTTGCTCATCGAGCTGTTTTGGCCTCCTGCTCGCCTTTCTTCCATATGTTCTACTCAGACTGTCCGGGGGGCAATGGCGGAAATAGTGCCAACAGCTCTGTTACACTTGACAGCGACATTGTCACGGCTGCTGCATTTAGCTTGCTGTTGGACTTTGTCTATGAAGGGGTGCTGCAGCTGGATGAGTCTCCTCCAGTGGAGGACATATTGGCGGCTGCAAGCTTTTTGCACATGAATGAGGTTGTACGAGTGTGCAAGAGAAGGCTGCAGAGACGTGGACCTCTGGCTGAGGCAGACAGCACTCGCTCTGAGGAGAGCACTAGTGTGAGGAAGGGCGGAGAGACAGGTAGGGAGGGTGAGGGTGTTGATAGAGTTGAGCCTGTGGTGCCTATGGCCGGAGATCACTTGAATAGTGTTGCTGTGGCAGCACCACTCTCATCAGTATCCATAGTGGTAGAGAGGAGTCAGCAGGAGTCTGTGAAGTCTGAGCAAAGGACTGGTGGAGGTTCATCAGCGGCACGAATTCAGACTCCTTTGAGCCCTGACCTCGCTGACACAACACAGCCAGGCATGGATGCTTCTGGAAGTAATATAAGGCTGGGAACAGGAGCTCAGGGGGATGGGTCGGCACTCTGCAGCCCTTGCAGCACCACAGAAACATACAGGTATGGGTCTAATCAAGGAAAAATCTTAAAACCAAATTGCCTCAAGCCTAATATATGAGGCTGAACTGTGGTGTTTATTTTCAGTGGTTGGCAGGCTGAAAGCTACCCAAGGAAATTAAGTAACTTGT
The DNA here is from genome assembly GCA_032270685.1 of Microctenopoma stevenorrisi. Classification (NCBI taxonomy): domain Eukaryota; kingdom Metazoa; phylum Chordata; class Actinopteri; order Anabantiformes; family Anabantidae; genus Microctenopoma; species Microctenopoma stevenorrisi. Next base: position 12,063,887 of record JAUMTR010000002.1, read on the forward strand.
TTTGAGTTCAAAGCAAAAGATAAGTCTGAAGAACAGAACACCTAGGCTAATTATATCAACAGAAACACTCAACTTTTCTGAGAAAACTTTTGTTTTTATTGAGAATGGTAATTTATTAAATGTGTATTTAATAATCAAAGTGTACATCATGATATTGATTTGGTGAAATACAGTAAAATCTTTTTTTCTACATTAGATATTAAGTATCACTTGTCACTGAAAGGCTGTTTAAATTTCCCTTTCTTTCTGTTTTTTTTCCACCCACAGCAGTAACCAGCAGCCTTCCTCATCTTCATCTTCTCTGGTCCCAATGAGCCAAACTAGTGGACGGTCAGTTGTTACTCTTTCCCTGTTGGAATCAAGTGGTTCCCTTGGCCTACTTCAGGACACACAGTCCCAAAACAGTGATTCTGGTAGGAGGCCCTCAGAGACGGAGCACAGAGACACATCAGGCAGAGGACAACAGATGGTCATGTTAATTCAAGCCTCAGCACTAACCTCACACATACAAGCCAAACCCACGCACTCCCAGCTCCAGCATGTGCATCCCAAAATCCAAATTGAGAGTGCTGTGTCACTTCAGCGCAAAAGGTTGGACTTCCAGGCTACTTCTCAGACCCAGACTCTTAAGGGGGCTGAGAGGAATACAGGACCCTCTCCAACTTATAGAAATCCAAGATATCACCCTCATGTGAGCAACGTGAGGGCAGACAACAACTGTGGGGAAAATGTGAAAGTCAAAGTGGAGGCCATTGTAATATCTGATGAAGAGCAGGAGGAGAAAGAGGAAAGCAGAGAGAGAGAACCAGTGATGGGGGTGGATGATGAGTTTGAAGATGACATTCAGGAGGAGGAGCTTAACAGCCCTCAATTTCTCTCCTCCCACTCACAGGGGCTCTTACAAATGACTTCTCATTCAAATGACTTTTCCTTCACTCTTTCCCCCTCCTCCTCCTCCTCAGGTGCTGGCCCTTCCTCCCATGACACCTCCTCATTTGCTGTTTCTCTCAATCCTCCATCCACAGCTCAGCAGCATTCAGACCCTCCTGCCTACTTCCAGGACTTCCAGGACCCCATGGGGAACTTTGTGGAAGACGTCCCCACATGTGGAGTCTGTGGAAAAACTTTCTCATGTACATACACACTAAGGCGCCATGCCATTGTGCACACACGAGAGCGCCCTTACGAGTGCCGCTACTGTTACCGGAGCTACACACAATCGGGCGACCTGTACCGACACATTCGCAAAGCTCATGACCAGACACTGCCAGCTAAACGCAGCAAGGCAGATGTGGAGCTGTCTGTGCCAATACAACCACCACCGCCGCCCCCTCTTAGCTAACATATTTCTACATGAATATATAAACTTTAACTTCAACTGCCAACAGAATCATAAACCAAGATTCTTTTAGGGATAAGGGACACGTGGATTCTCAAGGATATCTGCTCACATAATGCTTAAATTTCTGAAATTTAGGCCTCAGTTCATTGTAGGGCTGCAACGATTCCTCGAATTAGCGGCCTGGTAGGTCAGTGGTTAAGACAGAGGGCTGGGATGCAGAGATAGCAGGATCGATTCTTCGTTTATTTCATACCACTCGCATTAAACAGCAATTTTTGTTCGTTTCACACGGACCGTCATAATTGACAACAAAGATGGTTAAGAAGTACAATGTGAACATTTACACAGCGAGAGGTTTCATGCATTTCTGCAGACATTACTGGCGCTGACTTTATTAATTATTAGTTCATTTAGTAATTAAACTAGAAAAAATACCGGGATCATTTTTTTTTTTTTCGAACAATTTGGATAATTTATGGAATCGCTGCAGCCTCAAAACACTAACATGCTTTATGTTATGTATCATAGTTGTCTTCATACAAACAAGTCATCTGAAACCTGTGCCATTGTGCTATTTTCAGTAAAATATAAAATACAAATTCCATTTAGGTTTATACTGTTTCAATATTGGTTATCTATACATTTGTATGGATGTAAAATTATTGTAGATTTCCTTATTGTGAGAAAGGATTAGTTAATGAAAATGTTTTAGAGATATGTGACATCACCCAGTTGTTGCTCTATTAAGGTAAAATAAGGGAAAATGTTTTTCTCTGTTTTCAACTACATTGATTCAATCTGTACAACTGCCTTTGTGTGTAACTCTGTGCCCTAAATTTGACTGACTGTAAAGTGTTTGTACTTTAGATGTGTTCACATGGCAGCAAATACTCCAAATAGTCCATATTTTGCCTTGTTTTATTACCTTCTAAAGGGAGGCCTCATCTCCATTAACAGAGCAATAAAGAGCCTTTAACAAACTTGTTAAATTCTAAATGACATAGGAATTCAGTTGTTTGGGGACCAAATTCTCCACATGACAATGTGCTTTACTTCAGTGTAGACCACCCTTTATTAGGCTTTTCTTATTGCCATGTGACCTCTCTGAGGTGTTTGTCCTGTAGTCAAAGATACAGCATGAGCACACTGACACTTTCTTTCCTCATCCTCCTCTAAATGAAACTTTCTGCACCATTGTACATGTATGGCACGTACACTTTCAGCATAATGAAATGACTTGGAATTCCCAACCTTACACACAGAGGGGTTTTAGACTGCACATTCATAACAGGCATTTCAGTGATAGCTTTTATGGTAGCCACTGTGCTAACTCTAAATGTTAACTTGTCAATAAACACTGTTCAGTATAAATTGTGTGTAATTGTTAACTGAATCACACATGCTCTGGATTGTTCAGTCACCATATTTTATTTTTCTTTATTTTACTACAAAAATTGCTCTGCAACAGTAACACTAAAGCACTAAACTCTTCTGAAGTCGTTTCATTCATGGTGAGCAGTAACCATCTAAATGGTTTCATTTCACATATTGCATTTCTAATAAAGTTTTGTCTTCCTGTTCAGTCTTCTACTGGACCATGGATCTGTAAAAAGGTAAGATATTAGCATCCAGCTACATATCCATCTACCTCTGGCACTTTACAACCAAATTATATTGTAATAAAAAATTGTTGGTAGTGTAGCTCTTTTGTCAATGACAGAAAGAAATGTTCAAAAGTAGTTGTTAGCCTAGCTGCTAAACTAAGTTATTTACTCAAGAAAATCATTCAAATGAACTGATGATTAGCAGTCCCCTTTATGAGAGTTGGATAAAACCAACATACAGATTTTTTGTGTAAAAAAATAAATAAATAAAAAAACTCACTGTCTCAGCCAGCTCAGGCCAATCCATTGCCATCACAACAGTGTCATCAGAGTTTGGAGGAGTCTCCAGGTTCCAGTAAGTCAGCTTGTCAAACACAGAGGACACCTTCACTGTCCTGTCCTGGACACAAATTCACTCACATAATTAAGCATCATGTAGACAGCCACACAGCTGCATGTCTGAATTTATCCCAGTCTACATCTACAATGCAGTGGACAATTTTTATGGTGTGATAAATGATATCAGTTTTTTTTACCTCTTGATCAGAGCCAGGCTTGTTGAACTCTTTTAGCACCAAGCCGGTGTAACCCTGTGGACAGCTGAGCTCCTGCCCCTTCAACCCACGCCCCCTGAATGACACTGTCTTTTCTGTGTTAAGAGCACAAAGGATTGTTGTAAAAAAAGTTTTACTTACTAAAATGGTTGTCGGAAAAGTTAGGATATTATTTAATGAAACAAATCCTTACATTGTCAAAAGTATGTTAAAATAACTTATCATAATCCTAAATAATTTCTGAAATATTTGAATATTCAAAACTGGTAATATACAGAAGCTTTAATAGGCCTGTCAACAAAAAATAAATGATCTATTCCCTGCATCATCATGCCCCATTATCTTGGACATACCTTTCCCCAGAAATTATTATATGAAGCAAAACAAAACCAGTATGGATAAATGTCAGCCATATTGACATTTTATGCGCGTAACGGTCACACAGAGGGATTTATCTCACAGTTTTTAACTTAACTGCAAAAGGGTGTAACATTTAGCTTAAAAGAGGCTTTAAACTTTGTAACCCTAAAACAGTCAGATATATAAAACATTTGATGAATGTACCATGTTTGTGTTCCTTTGTGGTGGCAGTTAGGTATTGTGACATCTGTGCAGGTCCATTGTGTTCGATCTCACATGGCATAAGGTGGACTGGAACTTTCTGTGCCTGGTTTACTGACGACAAACGGACGTGAGTAACACTGGTGTTACAGGACATCCTTCAACCAGAAGAGAAAAGACACAACACACAAACAAAATTAACTATTTTCGTTCATCAGCCTTTAAGTAACAAAGGTTAAAGGTTCAGGTTTTGCGTGTGACTAACTGAGGAGCTGGAAGTGTTGGAGGGTCTATCGTTTTTCTCTTAAACCTACAGTTACTGTTTATTTACCTGCTGCAGCTGTTTCTGAAGTGCGACACAGAAACGATATATACTAATGTAGGGCTAAAATTATAAAAGACGTTTCAAAACCTAACGTTGTTTTTGCAGACTTTCACTATAATAAAATAAATATCATGCTTCTTATATAAAAAATGAACACTATTAAACACGAAAAAGCAATAACAGCTTTTTAAAAACAAAACTTCTACATTACCTGCAGTTTTCCAAACGTTTATGAAACTGAATCTTTTCCGGTTTGTGCCGAGGTCTACGCTGATTGGACGAAACCTCTTCTTCTTCTATGATGTAGGATACTTTGGCGGGTTTTTTTCCCCTGTCAGAGGATAGCGCCCCCTCCTGAGAAACGTTTTCTGATTATCTGTTTTTCCTTTTGTACTTCAATGATACAGGGATTGTTTTTATTCATCTTGTTTATGACCAAGCACATACAATATAAGACTAGACATATAAGAGGGCAGCTGAAAAGGTCTTCTTGAAAAAGTTGGCCTGGTAACTCAATTGGATAAGTATCAGACTGAGTTGCAGTAGGTAACAGGATCAAATCCCAGTCCAAACTTTGGGTAAAAAAGAATCTGCCAAACAAAGTTGTTAGTGTGCCCCTACCTCCTTGGACAGGTGTTTCCAAAACTCACTCCCACAACAAAACCAGGAATATAGTAAGGAATGCAAAGTCTGTGTAACCAGTTTCACGGACTCGGTATCGTACAAGAATGTCTAACAGCCTGATATCACAAGCCATCAGGAGTTTGAACGCACATGAGGTAAAAGCTCTCCTAAAATACCTCAGTGGTACATGCTCGCACCAAACTACCTCACACCAAAGGGGGTAATTCACCTTTCTTCAATTGTGCCTTTTAAATTCTACATCTAACCAGTGCAACACAATAATCATGTGGAATATCAGTCACTAAGGTTTATATCGCTTTTTCATTCTTTTCCTGAAATAGTTCTAGACTGTCAATGGACCTTTGTTTGTTACGAGTAACAAGTGAGCCAGCCTTTTACAGCTGTGCCTTCTATTTTTTGCTAAATACCAACCACCTATCATTACAATTAACACAAATTTTAAACCTTCAACACCTGTTTATCTATGGTACCTCCTTTATGCAGGCAAGCCGGGTTGCTCAAATAAGAATTTAGTCTACATTTATATATTGTAAAAGTATTTCGTCACCTTTTCAAGCTTCAGGCCTGTTGTCAATATTATGTTCAAAACTGAAAACTGTGTTCCAGTTGGCAGGAGCATCTGTCTTCATGTGGGATGGACTAAACCCTGGCCAATAGCTGCTTTTTGACAGCTGTGGAGATGTTATTGGGGGTTTCTGCTCTCAACATTTCATAATGACTGTGTAACACTTTCCTCACAGCTCCCAGTTGGCCAACAGTAACCAGAGGTGAGTTTCTTTTAGTAAAAATGATTATTAACATAGATAATCTGCTGTTGTGTAGACATTTTAATTACACTGTTTTTTCGAAGCTTTGGTTTGGACATTAAGTTAAATTCTTTAATAACCTCAAGATGTTATTATTACTGTTGTCTTAGCTCTTGTTCTGAAATACTTCTTGTAACTGTCCCTATGTGTCTTGATAAAATTAATCTTTGCACCTGTTTTGAAAATTTTATACCATTGAAACGTTATTTACATAAGCACATCCAGATTGGATTTTTTTGTTTTAGATACATGTAATCCATAGAGACATTTGACTAATGATACACTTTGGAGTCATCTGATGAAAAGGTCTGTGCTTGTGACTGAGATTGGACTCAGTGGTTTTGCGGATATCAGTACTGTGAATGTAATGGTTTGTGTCTTAAACCTCCTGACGTTATTATATAATCAACTACACTTCTAAGAAAATAAAGGGAGTAGACCATTTTCAATCTCAGTGACTGTTAAACTAGTATGTTCTTTTGAATTGCATCTAAAAACAACCTTTCAAACAGGCTTATACCATTACTGTGTCTCCCTTTCTAAGTTGTTGTTTAAGTCTTTTCATTGTCTGTTGGATTTTAGACTTCATGGATCCACAAGATCATTTGCGTTCAGGAGGTGATGGAGACGCACTCGTTATTGATCAGGTGTTGCTGAGGCTTCATGATGCTGTCTCCATGGCGATGTCACGCATCCGTCAAAGGGTTATGCAGAGTTTCATTGTGTTATCTGTTGTTTCGCTGCTACTCTGGCTTGCCGCATTTTTATATGGAAGTTTCTACTACTCTTACATGCCCAGGGCAGCTTTTTCCACACCTGTGCACTATCACTACAGGTATGTACATGAAACTTATTTTTCAGTTGTATCAGAAAAACAACACAGCTCTGTGTTGGATTCCCTTTTTTTGGCTTTTACTTTGATCTGGTCATGATACGTTTTTGTCTGTAGGACAGACTGTGAATCTCCTGCCTCTTTTTCCTGCTCTTTTCCTGTGGCCAACATCTCCCTAATGAGAAACAAGAAACAAGTGAGCGTGTGTGTGCATATTAAACATTAACCCCTTCGACTCATAGAGAAACTCAGACTAGTGATATCTCTTTCAAATGTATATTCAGGCGCTGACATTTGGACAGGTCTATCAGATCTATTTGCTGCTGGAGATGCCTGAGTCCCCAACAAATCAAGATCTGGGGATGTTCATGATCAAGACAACCTGTTTGTCTCAGAATGGAGTCCAAGTTGCCTCCTCTGTTCGTTCCGTAAGTTGCACCAGAAGTCGTTTCTCTCCTGGCTGCCCATACGTACATATAATCAAAAAAATGCTTTATTACTACCTCCTGCGAACACACCATGATTTACTGTCTGCATTCATTGCTGTGTGTTTCTCAGGCACAACACCTGCTGTCAGCCTCGAGCTCTCGCTTTGTGAGTACAGCGCTGATGCACAGTAACCTTTCAGTCACAAACCTGGTTAGAGCTAGATTAGAGCTGCTAATGCTTACTGCACCACTCCATTGGAACAGAAGTTGATCTCAGTGCTCAACTCATTCAGATGGACAGGACAGAATAGTTTAACGTGGTGAATGTTGATGAGAAAGAATCAGTTAAATTATTCTAATACAAAATGAGAGATCTGTACACAGGTCTCACAAAAGGCCAACAAAGATGTCTCTACCTTTTCTTACAGTGCAGTTGTCAATTGCAATCAGCTTATGTCAGTGTTGTACAAACAGTAAAACCTTCACATCCATGACAACTGTCCATTTCTGAATATTCAATATAGCATCACTGAAAACATCTTCTGTGGAGAGAACAGATAAAATAATCTGCTCCATAATCATATGCAGTATTGTGTTGTTGTAGGTGTTTTTGTCAGAGTAACTGTGTCGTCCTGTTGGTTAGAGCATGCTGCGATACCGCTCAGACCTGCTTAAAACCTTGGGAACGCTGCTGTTCCTCCCAGCCTTTCTGACTGGAGTTGCTGAGCAGAAACAAACAGTAGAGGTGGAGCTCTTCTCAGACTACACAGACGACCCTGTGAGTGCAGTACTGCTTTTGTGAGTGTGTAAGCAATACGAAGTATTCCTTTGAAGTCTACCCAGTAAGTCTGTCTCTATGTTCAGTACTCCCCTTCGGCCATGGCGGTTATTGAGATCCTGTCCAACAAGGTGCAGATCTACTCGTCCCAGCTTTATGTCCAGGCTCATTTCACTGGCATAAGGTGGGAAAATGCTTTATGTGCCTCACTACACATACATTTATCTCACACTGCTGATGCTGTGTCATTGGTCCAATAGATAGCCGTTTCTGCTGATGAAATACCACAAAAAAAATGATGGAATGTTTATAGCAAAGCCAGAAAAGAGAGTTTGTGCTTTTTGTTGTGTCCTAATGTTGACAAAGTCGAATCAAGTTAAGATATTTCCAGTAGTTATAAATCATGTAAACATAAGCTTCTGGTTCTGGTTCTGGTTATTGGAACATTCTATTATGTACTATAAAATTATGTAGTTATGTAGTAATTATGTAGTAAGATAAATCACTCTCCACAAACCCAGGGCTTTCCCAGGGCAACAGACCAGAATGCAACAGGATGCAGGAAATATCCTACAACTATGAAAAGTAATTTTTTTTTTTTTTTTGTCAGATACTTGTTGTTCTACTTCCCTGTCTTATCGGCACTGCTGGGTGTGTCCAGCAACTTCATCTTCCTCAGTGTCATCTTTGTCCTCAGCTACATGAGGCTGCTGTTGAGAGTCGAATGGAAACCTGAGCAGGTGAGAGAAGAGGCCTGTTACTGCAGACATCAGAGCACACAGCATCCTGTCGTTAGGCTGCATGATTACTGACTTTAAGCAAATATGAATTATTACCGGATTGCTCTTAGGTTTCAACTTTCTACTCAACAAACTCGTTGTGCCTTTTTTCCTTGTTGTTGCCAGATCATAGCAAGTAAACCCCCTTCAGAGAGGGAAAAGAACACAAACAAACAGCAAGAGGATGAAAACGATGTCTACGGTGCAGGTACCGAAAGACAACACAATTAGTTGGTACTGACAACATTAATGTGTTACAGTGTGTTTGACTGCAGAAATTGTTTCACAGATGCGGCAGAGCTGCTGGGTCCCCTCCAGACAAACCCTGCAAATCTGAGCCAAGAGAAGCCTGATTTAACTGTGAACACAGAGTAGTAGAAGTAACTGAATCAGAAAAGAGAGGCACAGTTGAACGTGTAGAAAGTAATGTTGGGATGAAGATTTATGTGGTTGTGAATAACCCGAAAGCGCCTATACACATACCATGGGTTAATCATTTTCCTTTTTTAACCATGTACTCTGTGTCCTACTGGTATTTTGTCTTTAATTGTGAAACTGTGTGATTTACAACATTTACACATCTGAACTTCCATCACTTCCTATTAATCTCTTTAGATTTGTTAAAATTCTATCACTGTGATGTGGTTATCAAAATGAAGATCCAACAGATAAATAAAAAATACAGAGTAAGACAAATTTATACATGTAACCATGAAATTGTGTTCATTGTTATTGCTTCATTTTTATAGCAGTTATGATGAAAGTGGGAATTAAACCTTCTAGAATACAAATGCCTAGATGCATTGGAATTTTTGTAGTGAAAATCACGATTTTTTAAAAATAACCAGTTCACGATTATTCCCAAAAAAGTCATTGAAAACATTACACACATACATACACACACACACACACCCATTCCAATGAGAAGGCCCTCTGTAATGGAGGGCAAAATGTATTCAAGGAACTAAATCAAGTTCAGTTACCACTGAATGGGGGATATATATTACTCATGTCAAGTATTAATACGTAAATGTCTAATTGATGCATTTAATAACTTTTTTCAACTTGGAATAACGAAACGCATAAAGATTTTCAATGATTCATAGTACAACATTATTTCAAGGCAATGTTAATGTTAAGGGGAATGTTTTAGACCCTACACAAAATAACTATTAAGCAGAATTTTTATTTTACTTCTATTGATCCTGGCTGAAATCTCGTCTGCCTGTTTGTTACTTGAGCAAATTACAAAAGTCAACAAATGTACTTATACATAAATGCCATTATTTCATTGAGAGTAATTCAAAATGTATTTTGTTGCAGAAGGATCATTTAAAAGATGCTCAGTTTAACTATGGCAAAAAACACTTAAAAGTGTTTTTTCTGTATCTGTAATTTTATCACTGTTCTAAAATTAATTCAATTCAATTCAGTTTTATATATATAGCGCCAATTCACAACAGACGTTATCTCGAGGCACTTTACATTGTAAGGTTTAAGACCTTACAAAAAATAGGTAAGTACAAAATAATATGAAAAACCCAACAGTCTTACTTGACTGAGCACTGAGGCGACAGTGGAGAGAAAAAAACTCCCTTTAAGAGGAAGAAACCTCCAGCAGAACCAGGCTCAGGGTGGGCGGCCATCTGCCTCGACCGGTTGGGGTTAGTGGACAGAGAAGAGAGAAAGAACAACAGGCAAATCAAGGAGAACAACAAGGGGCAGCAGGTAGAACATTAATTTACAAATGACATAATTCACTAATGCATGTAAAAAATATTTTTTTACACAACATTTTCACTTTTATTGTTGATAATAATAATAAAAATGAATACTTTATTGATCCCCTAAGGGAAAAGTCATGTTTCTGATAATATAATATTTTCTATATAAAAAATAAAAATTAGTTGCCGTTTTTACAGTGTGACACAAGCAATGTGTCATTCCTGGATGTCCTCTTGGCCTGAGGCACTTTTGGCAAAATTCCAAAAGTCTGCCCTGTATGAAGCTGTGGAAATTCAACTACGTCACCGTCATGCAAAATGTAGCCCCAGCAGGGGCTGAATGAGAGAGAGATGCAGCTCACCGACAGACACAGAGCTTCTATCACTCAGAACCAACAAGTGCAAGTCACGGGTAAGTTAGGGGATTATTAGCACTTGTAAGTTTTATATGTCATTTTTAATTTTCAGAAAGCTTTCAAATATTTGTACGGTTATGGCAGAGCAGCTTTTTGACTTGAACAGTATCTCTAACATTTCTCTGTTTTGTACAAGCACATGTTGGTGTCGTGGAGTAGGTTCATCATCTATGCTCCACACTGAAAACAAAGATGGACACGACAGATGATGACAGCAGGGAGGAAATGAAGATGGAGATACAGAATAAGAAAACTACAGATAAAGACTTTTCAACCAGACTATCAGATGAGGCGCACCAACATCTGAAAATCATTGAGAGGCCTTCCAGCAGCTGCAGGAGAGTCTGGGTGAGATCCAGACCCAGACTCGAGGCGACAAAAAGTTTCCCCCCTTACAATCAGTGTATAGGTGGACTTGGAGAGGATGGAGCGCAGGACAGTGAGATCAGTTACCAGCAGTATCTCACATACGATGAGACAATGAAGGGTGACGGACATGCTGTAGATGAAGCCGCAGAGAGAAAAGACGTTGAACTGACTCCAAGATGTACAAGAGATGATGTGAAGGTCAAATGGAGGATGATGAGGAAGGAGAGATTATGGGGGAGTTATGAGATTGACCCAGATGGATGCGAGAGAGGAAGGTGGAGTGGGAAAAGAAGAGTAGAAGAAAGTGGGAGGGAACTATGTAAACTTGTTGATAAGGGGAGGGAAGGGGGCACAAATATTGAGTGGAAGCATTGCAGAAGTCAAAACTCGAGTTTCGAGACAGAGAGAAAAGAAGAGGATGATGAGCAGAGGCAGAAACCTCCTGTTGCAGCAGTAGAGATAGAGTGTGATGAGAGCGGGGGAACGTTTGAGTGGAAGGATGAAGAAGCTGATGAGCCGTCTCTCTCGGGTGTGAGAGAAGGCTCCACAATAGATCAACGACCCTCCTCACACCCAATTCTCTCTAAGCTTTTTCACTCCTCCTCCACCTCCTCGTGCTCCTCCATCAACCTCTCCTCACCAGAGAGTGATGAGATCTTCAGCGAGGGAGAGGAGGGTAGCAAAAAGAGAAAGACGCTCAGGAAGGTGAGAATGACGCAGAATTCTGATTTGCTATTGGCGTCATCAATCTTCATTGCTGTCATCATTGCTGTCATCAATGTCATCATTGCTGTGCATTTGGCTGCTCAGGTTTTCCATGGAAGGCTTAAAACTATATTTCTCAACTGTTTGCACCTGTGGCTGTGGTCATTTGCATGGGCTTGAAAGAGGGCTTTGACGAAGGCCAGATTTGAATGGTGTTTGCATGCCTAGCTGCTGCTGCCGCTACAGATATGAGAGTAGAGGGGAGCAGTTAGGAGAGATCAAAGGAGAAGGTTTTGACTTTGTCAGTGCTGTGTCCGTCTGTTTGCATTGTCAGATACTGAGGAATGGTCTAAATGATTGAAAAAAATTGGCTGAAGAGTTTTTAGACACCGAAGCATTACGGTTGTGTGGTTAAAGCAGTGACATTTAGGATGCAAATGTTTAATTTGAAAGTTTATTCATACAAACATGCCACTTCATAAATGTGTCTCTACTGAGCATGCTCAAGCCCCTTAGGAGTTTTTTGTGTATATACAAAACATGTTCTGTTTGTAAACACCAAAACATCTGACATTTGTAAGATAAAAAACATGTTTACAATAAGTGGAGGGTTTTTACCACATATTATCAGGGTTGGCTCAAACTAACAAAAGAATATACTTACTCATTTGGCAGATCAAAAACAAATTTTTTATTTGTCACATACATCATTATACAGTGTACAACCTGCAGTGAAGTGTGTTCTTCTACATTTAACCCATCCCCCCTTGGGAACCCGGGATTCCTGCTTTCCAGCCCTCTGCCTTAACCACTCTGCTACCAGGCTGCCACTTTGATATGAACATATTTAAGTTAAGTTATGAGTTATGAAATGTGTTTCTCAGTATTCTTTACAACTTGTCAAAGCTGCAGCTATATTCTTTATAACACAGAGGGGTTAGATTCAGTTTGAAACCATAATAATCTCCAGACCAGCCTGCAGTGTAAAAGGAAAAGCATGAATAAAATCTCCACTTGTGCCACCTGCTGTTACCTTCTCAGTGTTCACATAAATACAACGCAATCTGCTATTCTTTTGTGCCTCAGTGTCGCTCCTGGAAAACCTACCTGACCATGATGCACTGGTCGCTGGGGCGGCATAGCTCCTGGGTCCAGCTGGGTGGACATCAAGGCATGTGTGTCACAGTTAACTTTCAGTGATCAAGTCTCTCCATGACAAATAGTCAAAGTTCTGTGAGTTTCTGAAGCTTTCTGTAAGCAAGATAGGCTTTTAATAGGTATAGTATAATTATATTTAAATACATTTCTGATTGGCTTACATGTATATTGCTACAGGAGTACCTAAAATCCACATTCATTTCTGTTTGACCAGCATATATTTAAGTTTTATTATGTGTTTTAGAAAATATATTTTTATCCAGTCAAGGATCCTTAAGTAAGTAACTTCATAGAGGACAGAACCATTATTAAATTCTTTGTCACTTCCTCGCTGGTTGCTGGTTTCTCACCAGGAAACTTCCAGCTGGGTGAAGGAGGGGAGGTGCTGAAACTGTACAGTGAAGTGGAGGCAAAGTGTTTGGACTGGCTGATGAGAGACCCACTGAAACCCTTTGTGCCACAGTACCACGGATTGATGAACAAAGGAGAGCACTGCTACATCCGCCTGGAGGACCTGCTACGCGGTCTGAGGAGACCTGTTATCATGGACTGTAAGATGGGAGTCAGGTACGTTTGCATGTATGTAACAGTAGAACCACTGGTTAATATCAGGGTTACACATATTGTATTATTAGATTACACTGTATATTACTGTACATATTGATAAATTATAGTGTAAACATTACTCATTTAGCAGCTGATAAATGCGGGGCTAAGCTTAACCACTTTATATTCTGTTTGGCGGTTTAGTAATAATGCATTAAAATTAATATTATTCTATATCTCTAAGGTAAAATGTAAAATTTTGTAAAATGTATGTACACTTATATACAATTTCAGTGGTACATAAGTATACATTTCATGTACTATAATTATTATTACTTATCACTTCTAAATATTAAACACTTCTAAATATCTGACTAATAATGTCACATCAAGCTCCACCTGCTAATATGTGATTCATATTATGTGATCTTGGTTACCAGATAATATTTATCCTGTCATTGTCTCGTAGATGCAAACAACCCATTACCAAACAATTTCATTAACATCCATTTAGTGGTTACCTGAATTTCTAAATGTAATGGATGTACAGTCAAGCCCATAATTAATCATACCCCTGGCAAATTTTAAATTAAAATTACTTCAACCAGCAAGTTATTCTTTGACAGAAAATAAGAGTTGTCTCCCAAAAGATAATACGACGATGTAAAAGAGGCATTGTTAAGGAAAAAGGAACATTTCTCAGCTTTTATTTACATTTGAACAAAAAGTGTCATGTCCAAAATTATTCATACCGTTCTCAATAATCAATAGAAAAATCTTTGCTGGCTATTACAGCAATCAAACGCTTCTTATAATTGCAGACCAGCTTTTTGCATGTCTTCACGGGTATTTTTGCCCATTCATCTTTAGCAATGAGCTCCAAATCTTTCAGATTGGAGGGTCTTCTTGCAATCACCCTGATCATTAGCTCCCTCCACAGATTCTCAATTAGATTCAAGTCAGGACTCTGGCTGGGCCACTTAAAAACATTAGGTTCCCACCACCATGTTTGACAGTGAGGATGGTGTTCTTTGGGTTGAAGGCTTCTCCTTTTCTTACGCGAAATGAAGGAAACATCATTTTGACCAAACTGTTCCATTTTTTTTTCATCTGACCATAACACAGACGACCAGAAGTCTTCTTCTTTCTCCAGATGAGCATTTGCAAAGGCCAAGCAAACTTTTATGTACCTTATCTGGAGAAGTGGCGTCCTCATTGGTCTGCATCCGTGCAACCCAGCAGTGTGCAGCATCTGTTGGATTGTCTGCCTTCAAACATTGAGCCCAAATTTACCTAGATGGCCTTGGTGGTGTTCCTTGGATACTTTTTAACCTCTCTCACTATCCTTCTGGCCAGCACAGGTGTCACGTTTGGCTTCCGACCATGTCCCCTGAGATCTTCCACAGTGCAGAACATCTTGTATTTTTTAATAATACTTTGCACTGTAGCCACTGGAACTTGAAAACATTTAGATATGGCATTGTGGCCCTTTCCTGACTTGTGAGCAGCCACAAATGCGCAGCCACAGGTCCTCACTGGTCCTCCTTTGTCTTAGCCATGACTGTCCACAAACCAACTGCAGAGAGCTGCTGTTTTTTACCTGTTGCGTTGATTAAAACAGCTGTTCCCAATTAATCAGGGTATTTAGGAGTCAAACTTTTTCCAGGGGTTATGATTAATTATGGCCCTGACTGTATCTGATGCTGTACCTGATAAACCTAAAGATAAAATGTTTCTATTCTGTTTGATAGTTTATGACTAGTTTACTCACAATTAAATCTACAAATTTGAGATGCAATTCATCCAAGCTTTATGAAGCAAATATTCTCATTTGATTATTATAAAGATTTGGTTTAGTTTTAAGAGTGTTTTAGTATAATGACAGAACCAAAAGACCCGTGGTCTGTAGCTTTACTTTACCAGGCACTTTGTATCCAAAGCGACCTACAGGGAGCTAGTGCTGGGTGTCTGGCTCAGGGACACACCTGGTAGGGAATAGACCAGGAGTCTCACAGGGCTCAAACCTGCAACCTTCTGCATCCCAGTCATCCTAGTCTGGCGCTTAACTCATTGAGCTATCAGGCCACCTGTAGCTGTGTGCTTCTGTATTCAAGGTAGTATATTTTCCCCACAGGACCTACCAGGAGGAGGAGCTGACCAAAGCACGGACTAAAGCCACCTTGCGGAGTGATATGTACCAGAAGATGGTGAAAATAGACCCTTCGGCTCCATCAGAAGAGGAACATGCCACTAAAGGTGTGACCAAGTGGCGCTACCTTCAGTGGAGGGATGCAACCAGTTCTACAGCCACACTAGGCTTCAGGATAGAGGGCGTGATGGTGCGTGTGAGGCAGTAAAAACACTGAGCAACTTTTCCCGACCTCTTTTATTCCCTACAATGTGCTCTTCTAATGTGCTCATATGTACACTGTTGTGATTCCATGTCTGTCAGATGGAGGACGGCAGTGTTCAAAGAGACTTCAGAAAGATTCTGTCTCTAGCTCAAGCCACAGAGGCTCTGTTGTACTTCACCAGGAGTCACCTGGGCATTCTGGTCAGTCCTATCTGTGTGTATTGAGATTTTTAGGCATACTCCTCCCAAACTGAAAGACATTGAAAATCTAATTTGTTGAGTTTCTGTGTCTCCAGTTGATATATGTGGGAAAAGTGCTACAATTTACCGTATCTGTGTCAAACATTATTAAAATTACTGTACATACACATAGAGAAATGTTAGTTGGTGTTATGGCAGAAATTTTTCAATGGAAATAATTTTACTCAATTTTCCATGTTGTTCTCTAATCTCTGCTACTGTCTGTTTTGATTTGATGCACCTCTACCCTGTGTTCATGCTACTTGTTGCAGCTAAACCACAAGTGTTTCTTTCTCTTTTGTTTTTCAGAAAGCATACCACTCCAGACTTCTGGCTCTAAGTGATGCACTTGTGAATTCACAGTTCTTCCGAACCCATGAGGTTGGTTTGGAGACAGTATTTGTTAATTTTTGATCTTAATAGTAGTTGACAATAAAATGTCAGCTAAGACACATATGAAAACACTTGATTGATTTTAACTTGCTCATTGAATTAATCGTTGTGTAATCGTCCTGTTTAGGTGATCGGCAGCTCACTGCTTTTTGTCCATGACCACAGCAACAAAGCCAGTGTGTGGATGATAGACTTTGGGAAGACCACCCCAGTGCCTCACTCGAGCGAGCTCCGACACAACGTCCCGTGGGCTGAGGGGAGCAGGGAAGATGGATACCTCATCGGGCTGACCTCCCTCATCACTTCTCTAAGCCAGGCCATCAACGTAGCATCCTGTCAGCAGGAGAACAGCTGTGAAGAAGAAAACAGTGTCATATGAAGAATATTGGGGGTTGTAGCATAGACCAAAACAGGTGCTGTTACATGTTTACCTGCTGCCTCATTAAATTTAACTGGAGGTGGCACAAGGGAGGATTTAAATATGGACTAAGGAAGAGGAATAACGGAGTAGATTTCAGCTAAAATCCACATAAATGTGATATGATATTTACATACTGTATCTGTGAAGACAGTGTTGTTATTACCGACTTTTTCATTTCGTTTCATATTCATTCATGCAGGATGAAAAACCCCAAAGGTGTTCTCTACATCTCACAAACGCACATATGGTGGAACAGCTTCATGTTTGATCTGTTATAAGTCCGTCCTACAAAAACTAAGTGTGCTATTTAAAGGGGACTCTGAAATACAGGACAGCTTATGTTGGGAAAATAGATTTTGTGATATTATCATGGATTTAAATTTTTTACATACTGTATGATGCAACTGAATTGGTTTATTGTCTTATAGACTGTATGGAGCTGAAGGTGATATAACACCTTCACATATAAGGTAGCAAAGAAAATAAACAGTGAATAACTTAATGTGCTTGGTCTTTACATGTCCACGCCAATAACTTCCAAGTCATTCACCCGTTTAATTTTATATTGTTAAACTGAATATTTATCTAAAGATAAAAAAGTTGCCAAGGTAGTTAATTACCAAAGTGTTTACAACATGATGTTCATGTTGTGGTTAACAGGGCTCAGAAATGGAAAAACGTAACAGTGCATCACAGTGCGTATGAGGCTCGGTAGCTGCTGGTGGTATTTCTCTCTGAATTGTAGTGGACTGAACCTACAAACATTTAAAAAAAACAACGTATATGTATCCTACCTATTATACAACACTGTTTTAAAAATCTTACCTCCACGTGTGTTTTGGAGAGGCGATACCTTTTTGTTTAGTTTGTGGTGCTGTGGAAGTACATTTACTCAAATAGTGTACTCACTTATGCAGAGTATCTTTTATTTCACACTACTTTGTAGTACTTCATTACAAGAAACCCACCAGTGGTGGAAGTTAACTAAATGCATATATTTGAATTGTATTTTGGCAGTTTTACTTACTAGTTGCAATGCAGATGAAGCCACAGGGCAGTACAGACAAACCTTCTCATTTGGTACTTGGTAACTGATTTACACGTACTTTTGTTAAATAAAGAAAATTACATTCTACATTGTGGTAATGATTCTTTTACTCAAGTAGAAGATCATCTACCTCAGTCTACGAAACTACAGTGAAATTATTTGTTTTTTTTACTTGACGCCATTTGTGTAATTTAGAACACGTACTTAAAACCTTAAAAATATTAGGCAGTATTTCTACTTGCGGTTAAGTGTTTTGGAGTACTGAGTTTATTCTTCTGTCTCTCAGTCATGAACCGCTACAGAAACAAGCGAAGAAGAGAGGACACAAAAAGTACTTCCGCTCTGCACTTTGTTTATGAGCAGACTAAGAATTACAGCTAAACTTCATCGCAGAGGAGACAGAGGATGGCTCCTAGAAAAAGCAAAGCGTATTTCTTTGTCTGGAAGGACTGTGAAGTAGAACTGCTTTCGAGTATTTAGATAAAGCGTATGGAGAGTGCAGCCTCAGCGTCTTGGCAAACTAAGTACAGTACTGTGACCTCCTGGACCTGTACAAACAGCAGCAACCATCAACAGAAGAGTCCAAGCCCGTGCAGGAGAACTACCAGGAGTGGCCCCGGTAGCATCAGAATGGAATGTAGAAGGTTGCAGGTTCAAACCCCGTCTGACTCCTAGTCCATCCCTAGAAAGGTAAAGTAAATATGAGGAACTTCACCAGGTGTTAGGTAGTGTTAAGACATGCGACCTGTAGGACAGACTATCAGGATCTGCAGCAAAAAAGCTCAATGTGATACAGTCTGAGAGTGTTGTTTTTAATGTGCATTAAAATGTAATTTTCAAGTGACGTATTTCCTGTTCCTCGTGGGCGCAATAGGTGCTCGGTAGTGGTGCATGCGCAGTAGAAACCCTTCAAGAGTGACGTTCCTGCTTCACCTCCCAGAAACGGAAATTCTCCTCAGCATTAATTGTATGTTTACAGTCTGTCGGAGAAGCATCCCTCTTGTCATGGAGAAAAGAAACTCAGTCCTATCTCTACAAAACGACCCGTTTCACAATAGAACAATACGAGAAAAGCTTCTGCTTAAAGAGCTTGGACCAGACCAGCCCGACATCACAATAAAGCAACATACGCAGGACAGAGGAAGGAACTATACTCGGTCGTTCTCCAGGGGTTGGTACGAAAAGAAGACCTGGCTGACTGGCTGTCCTGAAATTGGCGCTTTGTTTTGTTTTCCCTGCATCCTCTTTCAGCTACCAAAAACCGAACAGGCCTGGGTACAGGTGGGCATTACAGACTTAAAACATTTTCCCGAAAAAGCGAAAAAACATGAACAGACGAGGAGCCACATGGAAAACGCGATGCGTCTGGCCATGTTTGGGAACGTGAGTGTGGCCACGCAGCTTAATGACAGCTACAGGGTAGGGATCCGGCGACACAATGACGAGGTGGACAAGAACCGGTACATCTTGTCAAAGGTAATAGACTGCATTAAATTCTGTGGTGCGTTTGAGCTCGCGCTGCGCGGCCACGATGAAAGCGAAAACTCCGGCGTTTTCCGAGGACTGGTGGATTTAGTTGGATCCCTCGATGAAGCAGTCCACGAACATCTGCGGACTGCTACTGTGTTTAAGGCGACATCTAAGACCGTGCAGGGCGAGCTCCTTGACTGCATGTTCTCTGTTTTAAGAGAGCAGATCATCGCTGATGTCAAGAGTGCTGACTTTGTCTCCGTCCAGGCTGATGAAGCAGTGGACAATGCTTCCCGGTGTCAGCTGGTGATTGTGATCCGCTACATCGACAAAGCTCACAATGTGCAGGAAAGGTTTTTTGAGTTTCTACCTCTCGAGGACGCTTCTGCTGATTCCGTCACCACAGCACTCCTGGACAGGCTGGGCGCCGTGATCCCCAGGGACCAGAAGACCAAGCTTATTTCCCAAACATATGACGGCGCGAGAATCGTGGGAGGAGCCACGGGTGGTGTGCCCAGGAAGGTGCAAGATGTTTATGAGAACGCACACTATGTCCACTGTTACGCTCACCAGCTGAACCTGATCACGCAGCAGGCCACATCGCACATCACAAAAGTCAAGCAGTTCTTCTGTGACGTGGCTGGATTCTCTGGGTTTTTCTCAAGTTCTGACGTGAGGCTGCTGGAGGATGAGACGTTCAGCTTCTTCCTGGAACTGTTCCATCAAATCATGCCTCAGGTGGATGCACTCCACACCCAGCTCCAGAGGCGCTCCATTGACACAGTCTTTGTCAGCAGAGTCACGCAGGAGTTCACAGACAGTGTGCAAAGCATCAGGTAAAGTGATGTGTATGCTGTAATGATTTATTTCCATGCGATATCTCAAATAATTTTACTGACAACTAAAGCTTGAACTTTGTCCTCCATCCTGGTTGTTTTCAGAGAGTCCCTCCCTGGTCTCTGTGATGCACATGACAGCAGTCTCATAGAGCAGCCACAGGCTAAAAAACGTCGCACAATGGGCCCAGGTGAACTTCAGAGAATAGCTACAGAGGTGAGATAAAAGCTCTTAAATACAGATATTGCTAAAACTGTTGTTTTCATCATTTTAATTTTACACACACACTTGACTTTGACTTTTATTTTAAGGTTTGTGACACTGTTGTGGCCCATGTGCTGGAGAGGTTTGCCTTTACCAAGCACCTGATCAGTGCCACACTGCTGCAGGCAGATAGATTTGACCAACACAACAGGCTGTTCCCAGATGAAGCACTCAACAGCACCATAGAGGCTTACCCAGTCCTGAACAAAAGCAAGCTGAAAACTGAGCTGTCGTTAATTTACAGCAGTAAGGATTTCAGGAAGTGCACTGGTGCTGTGTCTCTGTTCCAGCTCTTTATGCAGAACAACCTTCAGGACATCTTTTCAGAGACTGTGGCACTGCTTAAGATCTTAATTACCACCCCCATGACAACATCTGAAGCTGAGAGGTGCTTCTCAACTCTCAAAATAATCAAGACCTTCTCCAAGAATGCAGTGTCCCAGGATCATCTTAATGCACTGGCCATGCTGTCAGTGGAAAAGACACTTGTCAGGAACATGCCTGATTTTAATAAAAGAGTAATAGAAAAATTTGCATGTTTGGAGGAGAGAAAAGCTAAATTTACGTACAAAAAATAAACGACTTAAAACACAGACTGTGTATTTTTACCATCATTTAATCTTAGTAGTAGTGGTGCATGAGAATGGTGCTTTAATGTATCCTAGTGCTGATGTGTGGTTATAGAAAATATGGAAACTGAGGTACTGCACCCCAAAATACAACACTCAAATGATTTTAAAAAAGTAAAGTTATCACATTACAACATGCATTGAGTCCAATTGTAATTCCTAAATGTTGTATTAGTTCTAACTTAGCGAACTAGCAACTGACCACTTTAGAATAGTGAAAAACAACCGAGTAGATTGAATTTATTGAATAACTTTTAAAAAAAAATTAAAACTGATAAAGAGACAAGCTATCCAATCAGATTGCCACCTTAGCTGATATTGCACTGGCTTTGAACACTACTGTGAGGAATCTTGGTGTTATTTTTGATCAAGATATCTCGTTTAACC